>RJWJ010026193.1:0-23187 GCA_004363605.1 Indri indri
TGAAGATGCCTCACACAAGCACACGGTCTGCCGCTCTGAGCTTCCCCAGGAACGCTTCCTTTCAGGGAAGTAAGAAGCCAGTGGTTGCCATGGTTCCAACCATAGTGTCCTGCTGCATGTCGTCTCATGTTCTCCACTGACATCAGCTTTCTACCCAGTTGCTGTTTGGAATCGTTTTCACAAAACCCACCTGTGGCGGTTCCCAAGGCCTCCGTCACACCACGATGCCCAGGAGCCTGGTGCACGAGGGCTCGGAGGTCAGGCACTTGGTCAAGATCAGCAGGGGCCAAGGTCATCTGCGGGGACACCTGGACTGGACAAAGTCTATGCAGGAGCATCTCCTCACACGGGTCACAAAAACACACAACGAGAAGTTGATATCTTTCTACAGGCTTGATTTTTTAGAATTATGTTAATGTTTCCTTCCCATTTTTCTGGTTTTTGATTTTTTCTAAATAAGTATATAGAAATGACAAAAAAGTGAATGGTGTTGTGATTAAAAACCAAGACCAACAGCAGGAACACTTTCCGGAGTTGGTCCCTGTTGAGATTGATGGTGTCTGGGGGGAAGGACAGAGAACATCTGAGTGTGTTTCTAGGGAACATTTGCTGTTCTACTACAAACAACAGCAAGGATGTTTGTGTTGGTTCAGACAGGGCTGTGCAGGGCCACAGCTGGGCTCTGAGGCCCTGCCCTGCTCACCACTGACTCCACCCAGAGGCCTTGTTAGGATTTGGGGCATGCCCTGCTCCTCTAGCCACATCAGGACAAAGAGTGCCCCCCACAAGATTTAGACATCCTACAAAGGGGCCCAAGCACCCGTCCTGGATGCTGGAGTCCAAGACACAGGATTCGCACTTGCTGGGGCGGTCTCAGCCACACTCAGCAACTTCCTGTTCAAGATCTGATGTGTGGTGTGACACCCAGGAAGGTGAGGGGGAAAGAGAGCCACATCCCTTCAGAAAGGCCTTTATTAATCTATCCAGTGCAAAATTGAAGGGAGGATAAAAAGAAGCTCCACCAAGGGGCAAGGTTCCTCTTCCCTGGGGCTGTCCCTCCTTGCTGCTCCTGAGAGTCCCTTGGAGCCCAGCATGGACCTAACCCTAACCCT
Organism: Indri indri; assembly: GCA_004363605.1. Classification (NCBI taxonomy): domain Eukaryota; kingdom Metazoa; phylum Chordata; class Mammalia; order Primates; family Indriidae; genus Indri; species Indri indri. The sequence continues at coordinate 1,113 of RJWJ010026193.1, forward strand.
AACCCCAACCCCAACCCTTACGCTAACCCCAACCTGACCCCTAACCCTAACCCTAACCCCTAACATGAACCCTAACCACTAACCTCTAACCCTAACCCCTCACCCTAAGCCCTAACCCCTAACCCCAACCCCAACCCTCACTGTAACCCTAACCCTAAATCTTAATCCTAACCCTAACCATAACCCAAACCTAACTGTAACCCTAACCCTGCCCACAACCCTAACCCTAACCCTAGCCATAGCCCTAACCCTAACAATATTTTCTGATTTTTCAATAATAAGCATAAGTTTTTTGTAAAATAAAAAGTTTACGTTAAGTGGAGTACAACTTTTCAGGTACTCATCACTACCAGTTAAGTCTGTAGTAAGTGTGCATCTTCTAAAATCTCTTCTCACAAAGAGCACCTCAGAAATTTGCCTGGGATCTATGCCGCTGACTTTGGATTAGTTTGATGTCAGTCTCCACCTTGCTTGTCCAATAGCCTCAATTCATACTTTTTACCTCTGGGAGATGAAGGCGGCCTTTTTGGAAGAAGCAATACACAAAGTGCTTCTCAGATTAGTTACTCAATAAGGATTTCAACATACTTGCAGGTGCAAAATGCACTAGTAGAGGTAAGGTTCGCAGCAGGAGTACAGTACTTGGTCTCTGCATTTTAGACAATCCAAGGCAGGCATGAAATAGTTAGCCAACAATCAGATAACAGTGTTCACACATTTCCCCCTTCTACAAACACGCATCACACAAAAACAGGGTGAAGATATAGAGATTAAATGCAAACCCTCTGTCCTCAAGTTGCCATCTGGTCAGGGAGACAGAAAATAAGCCATGCTTTCCAGCGTGAAAGTGCAATGGTAAGAGGAACAGTCCTCAGAGAGAAGCTCCAGGCCTGCAGGAGTTAGCTGGGCAGAGGTCCCCCCAAAGAGGCTGCCTTGCACAAAGACAGGCACCCGAGACCACCACACCCAGAAAGGACCACAGGTCATTGGGAGTATGGGGGCCAGGCTGGAAGTGGGAATGGGCTTCACAGCCACAGAGCAGCCTACAAGGGTCTGCATGTGGGACTGGGCAACCCTGGGCTGGCGGGGGTGGGAGACAGGCAGCCCAAAGAAGAGTACTGATGACCTCGCTGAAGTAGGTGACTGTGCCCTGATGCTTATGGAGGTGGAAACAGACACTCTGGGAGGGAGGCGCGTGGGCAGGAACAAGGACAAGCTGAGCTGTCACATGTTGAGCCACAAGTGTATGGAAAGATCGCTGAGGACGTGACTTAGAATCAGTGACATGTGTATAGGAAGGAAAGAAGAGAAGGGGACCCAGAATTCCAGGACTCTCTTGCTACTCTGAGGTCACACAGATATCAGGATTTGCAGCGAGTGACACTCTGCGCAGTCACGCAAAGACAGCTGAGGGAAGGCAAAGGTGTGCAGACGGGACAGTGAACCAGGAGACTGAGAGGTCAGATCGGGATAGTCTGAGGGAGCCCAGAGGGTTTTCTAGCTTGTGCTTGGGCCGCGTCGCATCATATGGGATTTTTGGGGGATGCTCTAGAACAACCAAATTCAGTGCATATTGAGGACAGAGGGACTTCTGGTTAAAGGACTGAGTGTCAAGCTAAGTGTTGCCTGAATCCAAACCCTGCTTCCCTCGGGCAATAGGAAGTTGCTTGTTCACTGTATTCTTCATGATACTGTTGGTTTTACAACTGAGCAATCGAGCAGCACCTTCCAGGAGAATTTTCCCACAGATCTAGGAGTGATGCGTCAACACATATCAGTCTAGAAGGAATGAACTCTTCGTGCCTGGCTTTGGGATTATTGCTTTGGCTAAGAGCTCAAGGCCAGAAGACATGAACATTTCCTTAATGTTTGGGTCACCAGGGCCAAATACAGGCCAGCATACAGCACCACATCAGAATTTGATGAATCAGAGACATTATCTTGGACTTGATCATAAAACTGGCCTACCAAGAAACCGTCCCCAAATAGACAAGAGGATAAGCATTCAAAGTTCCTTCTCATGGGGAATCCGGCAAGGCCTGCAACTACTTTGAACCTCTGAAATACCATGGGAGGGCTCGAGGCGATGAGTCAGACGCAAGCTGGACCGTTCACAGCCAACCACGTTCTTCTGCCACAAAATATCACATTCAGGTGTAGTCACCACTTCAGTGAAAAGCTTTATGAATCGACTCTTTTCTTTTTTAAACACATCCTGAGACTTTAATCCATGCTTAGTGTGATCCTAGGAACAAAGAATGTACTTTATGTTCTAGGTGCTTTTATTTGTATTTTGAATAAGTGTTTTAGGTTTTACTGTAAAATCAGACACAGCTGGGTGACATCTGCCTGTCTGTCGCCCTCCCCCCTGAGGATGTCCATGCAGCTCACGTGGCCCAGTGAGCAACCCCGTCGAGGTGCAAACTCCTTGCATGGATCCAGGGACGTCAAGCAGAGCCACTTTGTAGGATGTGAACAGTGGCAAACAACAATTTCCACATGGTTCTGGAAGGCAGGGCATTCACCCCTCCTGGCTAATAGTGCTGCCTATGAAGGAGCTGCGGGCAAGGCTGTTCCAGCATGAAGCTTCCGCTGAGGTTCAAAGAGCCACTTTGAATAGGTGAAGAGTACAGGGTGAACGGAAGGGAGCCCTTCAGATGAGAGTCGTGTGGTGGTGCGGTGGAAGTGCTTTATTTACTGTGCCATTTGCTTATTTCAACTGAGATGATATCGTTTCTTCTCTTGCCCCATCCAGAAAATAGATTAAAATGCACTGCAATTGCTACAACACACAGGTTCTTATTATCCAAACAAAACCATCTTAGAGAATGTCTTCTTAGGAAATATATCTCAGTAACTATTGTTCAACCATACAACAGCACCCCCTTTTTTACTTAAAACCCATCTCTACAGATTAAAGTCTCAGTGACCAAATTATTTCATACATACATTTTGGTAGACCTGGCTCTTTTAAATAATTGTGCCACTGTAAATACAATCAACTTATAAAATAACACTTTAAATATTTTGGGGGAGATCAAAGAGGCTTTGGGTACGTGCCTACATGTTTTCGACAGAAGCAAGAGATAGTTTTCAGAAATGCAGCTGTCTCTTCTTCACCCCACCCCTCGACACTTCCTCTGTGCACCTCAACACTAGCCCAGGAGCTGGGAGGGGAGAGGCTGCCCCTGGGTGGCACCTCCCACTGCCTGGCTGGAGTAGGACCCTGACGTCTTGGGCCTCAGCTGCCTCCTCTGTCGAGGGGGTTCACACTCATGATCTGCAAGGGCCATGGCTTCTCTGAGAGCTCTTGTCATAGCCCCTGCAGCGCAGGATTGTAAGAAGGAGCGGCTCAGATCTGGACGCCAAATCAATTCGACTTACCCGTCATCGTATGTGTCTGTAGCTGCTTTTCTTGAGAGAGCTCTGTGTCTACTCGTTGCCCTTATACATAATCCAAATTAAAACCAGTTTCTAAAGAGCAAAGAATGATTCTTCACTGGGAATCAGCCATTTTCATAGTCCCTTGGGAATGTAAATATTGTGACTGTTCCTATTTTCGAGCGATTACTACGCGAGACTAAATGCCAAGGCCTCCATCCCACAATAATGGCCATGTTATATGCTTAGATAATGAAACCAAACAGGATCCACTTTCATAGAAAAACCTCCAACAGGAAGGACTCCCAAATCCTAGAGCAGCCCTGTCTCAGGCCCCACATTGCACTGAGGATGTGGGGCACAGGAGAGAAAGACACATGACCTACCTTCAGGGTTTTGCAGGGTGCCTGGTGTTCCAGGACAACACCTGGAATACACTCATCTGTCTGTCAGCCAGCCAGGCAGCTCTAAAAACATACAAGATTAGTGGGAAGTACAGAGTATCAGACAGGAAATGAAGATGATCATACAAGTGTCACAGCAGGGACATTCAGGGTGCCCTGGGAACGCATCAGGGAACAGCAGAGCAACAGGAGGAAATGCACATGTGACAAGGAAGGGGACATTCAGGGAGTCGTGGGAGTACATCAGGGAACAGTGGAGCAACAGGAGGACTGAGGGAGGCTCCCGGAAGATTTCCAGGCTCTGTCAGGCTAGGGATGGAGGGCAGAATACACTCCAGACAAGGAAGGAGCTCAGGAAGGAACTCAGTTGTTTCTGGGCGGCTACAGGTGGTTGGTGTGGCCAGGCCTTCGCTGGACCAGAGAATGGCCTGGGGAGTGACGCTGGTGGATAAGGGGACACAAACAGGTCATTCAGCCAGCACCTTTCTGCTCATCTAGGCCCGCTTCTGGCCTTATGTTCACCTCTATTACTGATGCCGGGACCAGCTTCAGGCAAAAATGTGAGGGGTCACACTTGGTATTCCCTCACCTGCCACCCCTACCTTGGTGTCCTCACCCCCTACAGTCTTGCCCAAGACCAGAGACCAAGAGTGCCCCAGGTCCTCCACTCCAAGGTTCCCAGGAAGCACAAGATCCTCCAAGCTGGTGGAGCCTTGGGGTCCTCCCAGCACACCCCTGATGGCAGATATGGGGGTGCAGCTGGACTCTGAGTTGAACAGCCTGGCCACTTCCTCCAGTGATAGCAGAAAAGGACTGTACCCATGAAACGGATAATTTGCATTTATACTCTCACTCCATTTTTGTTCCTTTAAAAAACACATTTTTTTACGGACTTTCACACCAGAGTGTCCTCTTCAAAGCAAGAGTTCAATAATGAGACTTCTTTCAATACAATCTCATTTTTATACATATCGATGTGTCTTTAAAGAGGGTTGTGTATAAAATGGAGGTGCAATGTTGGACATTTCTTTGAAGTGCTGCGGACCCCTAGGGCAGAGCTAAGCCTGATATTTATTATTGTTGGTTTTCACAGCAGGCTTCATTTTCCCACCCTTTATCTGCAGACTCAAGAGCCAGGAAAAAAGGCAGCACAGATCTGCACACTCCAAAATGTCAACAGAAATCTGCAAACACAGGTTCTTACAGGAGGTAAAGGTTTGGGGCTGGGTGGATGGGAAGCAAATCCCGGAAAAAAAGTTCATGTCAGACTTCTTCAGAAGGTTCACTCAAGTGCCACTGATGGCCAAAGAGCCAGGAGGTATGGGCTTAGGGCTTTTTGTTTGGGGGAGAGCCCTCTTGCTTAGCAGAAGCGGTGCCGAGCTTGGGGGGCAGCAGCCACAGAAACCGCCTGCCCAGTACCCATGGGACCAACTTCCAGTGCCGAGCACAGGGTTAGAAAGTCATAGTTTGAACAAGATCAGGCCTCGACCCCTCCCTATTTTCTTCTTCTTCTTTTTTAAGACAGTCTTGCTCTCTTACCCCTGGACTAGAGTGCAGTGGCATCATCATAACTCACTGCAAATTCAAACTCCTGGGATCAAAGGATCCTCCTGCCTCAACCTCCTGAGTAGCTAGGACTACAGGCACACGCCACCACGCCCAGCTAATTTTTCTATTTTTAGTAGATACTGAGGCTGGCTCTTGCTCAGGCTGGTCTCAAACTCCTGGCCTCAAGTGATTCTCCCGCTTCAGTCTCCCAAAGTGCTAGGATTACAAGCATGAGCCACTGTGCCCGGCCTCTTCTCATTTTCTGTCTGAAGCCAGTCTACCCACCAGGCCCCCGTAAGCCCACGGCTGTCTGAAACACAGCTGTCAGGCCAGGACCTGTGCCGACGGAGCCCCCTTTTCAATTCTGCTGCCAGACTGTGCAAAAGCTTTTCGAACTGAAGGCTCAGCCAGTTATTTTTGTCTACACCCATGTCAACCGAGTGCTTGAAGTCCTAAAGAATCATGTTCAAGTCTCGGCTGGAAGCTCAGGCTTCACGTCAACCAGCCGGCTTCCCCAGCCTTTCCTTCTGGTGTGGGGCAGCAGGTGATGAAGATGCTGGAGCAGCACCCTCCATATTTGCAGCTGGAGACAGGAATCACCTGGGGATCTTATTCTAATGCAGATTCCGATTCAGTGGGTCTGGGGTGGGGTACTGCTCATAAGTGCCAGGTGGAGCAGATTTGGGGCCTTGGACCACACTGAGCCACCGGCACTAAAGAAATGATCTCACTCTTCATCAAGCTGCTCCAGAAGCCAAATCTAGAACTACTTGTAATTCTGTAGGCTTACAGCCTTTCCTTCAAAAAGTTTCCTCCCACTCCAAAGCCCTGAGCTTGCTGGCTGGTCCCCTTCCAACTGCTGTTTGTTTCTCCCCACGGTCCTGTAAAATGTCTGGTTTGGAGCTCAGCCCTCAGGGTGCTCCTGACCCCTCCTACTCACAAGACATTGCTGCTCACTGTAGCTGGGCAGCTCGCAGTCAGCAAGAAGCCTGTGACTTTTCTCAAGCCCAAAGATCTGCATTCAGCAGGAAATTCCCCTTGAAAGCATGCCAGCACCTTTATCCCGCTGCTTGCAAAGGTGCAGCTCTTGGCATTTCTTGTTTGCTTGTTTACTTCACGTGTGCCTGGTCTGGAACTGTCTACATATCTGTAATGATATGTTAATTGTAATATCTGTAATGATAATAATTGTAATGATAGCCCTGGCACTAAGTCCACGGCATCTAACAGGGTAAATATTTAGCAAAACTAAATGAAAATTAAATTTTTCAGAATGTAATTTGGCAATCTGTATTAAAGTCTTTAGAGATATGTGTACTTTATGGCCTAGTAATTCTTTTAGGAATTGATTTTTAAAGAAATAATCAGATATAAGTGAATTCACAGTATTTTATCAAAGTTAAATATTGGAAACATCTTAAATATCCAATAATGGAATGATTATAAATTATGCCTATATTAATATATGAAGTTTTTAAAAAACACATTTTCTAAGAATAAAAGTGTTCATTATATACCGTAAAGTGAAAAAGCAACTTGAAAAACTGGATAAAAAGCATGATCATAATTTTGTAAACTATATATGCAGAACAATAAATGAAATATAAATGAAAATAAAATACACCAAAAGGTTGATAGAGCTGATTGCTCAGCGGCATGACTACAGGTAAGTTTTGCTTTCTTTCATTCATTTGTATTCTGCAGATTTCTTTGGCAATGAATTTATGGTAAATTTATAATTACATAATTTGTAAATTACAAAAATTCATAGCATACTTTATAATTTTTTAAAATCTGTCTTGTCTTCTGAAAGTCATCACAGATTCCTCAAGGGCAACCCCTCTTCCAGAGGCCTCTCGATTAATAAGTATCCTATGATGCTGCTAGTTCTTTCTCCTAACCCGTTTTCTTTTTTCTACGAGCTGTCTTAGAAAGTCTCTCTTCTCATCAGATAGGCCTAGAGGCGCATCTGACGCTCTCCTTATCTCTTTTACTTTCGTCTGTGCTTCACCGTGCCTTAGGAGATTGCCTCCCCAGACCCCCACACCACCAAGAACCAGGCAATTAGTACAGACAGGTGATGCCCTAAGGAACCAGGTCCCCAGGAGCGCTTATTAGCATTCTTCTCTCAAATAATTACCCAAGACTATAGCAAAAATCAGCACCCTTCCTAGGCCGCCCGCTGGAGGCAAACAAAAATAAGACGAGTTAGGGTTAGGGTACGGTGACGCTTCTTTCCCCAGGCCCGGGGACTGAGGCGAAAGGGGCCAACTCCTACCAGCTGGGGGCCTCCGAGTAGCAGCTGGGGCGGGGCGCAGGCGGGTCCTCCAGGGAGCGGGGGCGGGCGCAGGAGGTGGGGCGCGGGCCCGAGTGGGTGGGGCGAGGGGCGGCGCGCGGGCCCGAGGAGGTGGGGCGCGGGGCGGCACGGGGCGCGGGCCCGAGGAGGCGGGGCGCTGGTCGGGGGGTGGGGCGCCGGGCGGCGCGCGCCGCCGTCCCCCGCGCTCCTCCCGCGCACGGCCCCTGGAGTCCCCGCGGCGCGCGGCCAGCGCAGCTCCGGCCCGCCGCACACGGAGCCCCGCCGCCGAGCCAGCGCAGGCTGGGGCCGGGCGGGGGCTGGGGGCGCCGCCCCCGGGAGTCTTTCTGCGGCCCTGAGGAGAGAGGGCGAAAGCGAGGGTGACCGGGGCCGAAATCATGAACCGGAGTTTTCACAAGTCTCAGACCTTGCGCTTCTACGACTGCAGCGCTGTGGAAGTCAAGAGCAAGGTAAGCCCCCGGGGTCCGCCCAGCGGCTCCGCACCCCCCCCCCACACCCGGCAAATGAATGGGGCGCCCCACGGAAGAGGACGGGGCAGTGTGGGAGGCGACAGGCGCCGGCGGTAACTTTAGAGCTCCGCGCCGCGCGCCGCTGCGCGGGGTCCGTGGGATGCGCACGGGGAACCCCGGCCGTCCTTCACGCCCCCCGCGCGGACACAAAGCCTGGCAGCGCCGGGAGGGTCCTGGTGGGGTCGCGGCGCTCAGAGGGCCGAGGGCCATCGGACGGCCGGTGCGAGCTCTGGACCCGCTCTGCGGGAGCTGTTCTTTTGTTCCACGCGCCGGAGGCGACCCGGGCGCGCCACACGTTGGAGGGGAGGGCGGCGTTTCCGGGGCGAATTGGGGACCAGGGATTCTGGGCCGTGGAGGGGCCTCTGGGGGCCCGGCCTGGGGGATGGCCCTGGCTGCGTCGCCTGCAAGGCTGCGAAGGAGGCTTGTTACCGGCGAGGAGACCGGCCGCCGGCTCCCAAGCAGTGTTCCCCCTCCCCCCTCGGCCCAGACCCCAGCCCCTGGTTCGGCGCTTCGTACCAGACCCCCAGGCACCGGTCGCGCCCCCACCCCCGACCCAGCCTCCCCCCGGGCGCGCCCCCGGCCCAGACCCCCACAGGCGCGGCCCCGACCCAGACTCCCCGCCCACCCCCTGGCGCGCCCGGCCCCTCCTGCCGCCCGCGCCCGGGCGGAGCGTGCCCGAACTTGCGGGTCGCACTGCCTGTCTGGGTAATTGGTCGATAGAATCTGGCGCTTCTGCTTCGCCGGGGCAGTTCCTTAGCTGCAGACACTTCTGTCTGAGAGGGTCTCAGTGGCGGACCTCGCCGGCGGAGGAGGAGCTATAGTTAGTCGTTCGGGGTCCTGTGGGAGGGGGCCCCTCGGGCCTTTTGCTAGCTACTGTCTGGCAACCGAGGGGCCCTCCCGCCCTTTCTCTCCGCGCACCCCAGTTCTCGGTAAAGCAAGGCGGCGCTGCGGGTGGGGGGAAGGGGCCGGGCCGCGGAGGGGCCTGACCCCCAGCTCTGCGCACACCGTGAGCACAAGGCGGGTGTTGCCTCCCTGGGCTGCCCCAACCTTTGGTGTAGCTTTCCAGGGTGTCCGCAGAGGACTGGGCGGGGGGTCCTAGCAAGGGCAGGGCCACCTCTCGAACGCGCTCCAATGAGTTCCAGGGTTTTCTTCTCATCCCGGGGTACACAGACTTTTCCTGAACCGCTCATCTCTGTTGCATCCTGCCCTTCCTCCTGGACGCTGATGACCCCACCTCACACCCATCTCCTCGAGAGTACAGGAATGCCCCCCCCCCCCAAATCTGGTGCGCCAGCTGTGGGTATATGAGAAGACGCACCCACAGACATGAGTAGGAGGGTTCCTTAGCTCCGTGGGAATGCCGCTTTCTAGAGCTGCGCCGTCTAGTACAATGGCCACTAAGCGCGTGTGGCATTTAATCACATTTAACTTTTTATTTTGAAATCATTGCAGGTTCAGGAGCAGTTGTGAGAGAGAATATGGACATCATGTACACTTTGCCCAGCCTCCTCCCACAGTAGCATCTTGTATGAGTGGCACAATATCAGGTCCAAGCACTGACCTTAGGGCTCAGCAGGGCAACACGCCCCTGTGTGCACTTAGGTCCGTTCAGCTGTGTGCCCACCAGCACAGTCAGGGTGCAGGACGGTTCCAGCCCAAGGGTTTCTCTGCTGCACTTTTACAGTGACTATTTAACGAAGGTGGATTAACACTAATATTAAACAATCTGTCCCTGGTGCTCAGCGGCATGTGTGGTGGGTGACTGCTGTATCAGACACACAACTCCAGAGGGTTGGAGGCTCCAGCAAGGCCCTGGGATGGACCTGTGGGAAATGCCCTCGCCAGTCCCTACCCTGCAGTCCTGTGCAGGGGGCTAGGGGGTGAGCATCTGCTTTGCCTCCCCTGGGAGTAATTGGCCCCCCTGTCTCCTCCAGCTCCACGCAGCAAAGGGCGTGGCTTCTCACTCCAAGCATGGGTTCAAGTTCAGATGCAGCGGTGCTCCCTCCAGGTGAGTGGAGCAGAGGCGATTTCTGGTTGAACTTGGGAGTCTTTGGAGGGGCCACACCAAACTAGACCCTTACCCTGCTGGTCTTGCTCTCATGCACCCACCCCCACCCCCAACTGCTTGTCTGGAGCGTCCACATGGCTCTTCCTTCTGTACACAGCCTCCCACTTACCCCTTCATGGTTAATATTTGTTACCACGGAGTCCCTCTCTGCAGGGAACCACTGTCGTCAAAATGCAGGGGGCAAAACTTTATGACAGTGATGTCTTCCCTCAGTCTAAATGTACCACCGTAACGCCCATGGGTTTATTTGCAGGAAAAATGGCAGCCAGAGAGCTGAATCCAGCCTGGGTTCTGCCACCTACTGACTTTGTGAGCTTTCAGGCAAATCATTTAACTTTCCCAAGCCTCAGTTATCTCATCTGTAAAATGGGCATTATACTTGTCCTTCTTAGCTCCCAAGATAAAATGAGGCAATGAATGTGAGAGCACTTTGAGTTAAGAACTGCGGGTCAGGGTCCTTTGGCAGTTCAAAATACACACTTGGAAAACTGTCTCAGATCCTCTCAGAATTTTTGTCATTAACCACCTGCCGCAGCTGGTCAGTTCCCCAATGCCTGGGTCAGGTGGCTCTCCCCTGTTATATAGCCCCTTACACTTCCCCACACATTTTTATTTTAATCCCAGTGATTCATCTGTTTCTCCCCAGACGAGCAGTGTGCACTTCTTATTACCTAGTGCTGGTAATAGGGCTGCCCTTTTTCACATTTACCTTTGAGTTTTGCCTCTCCTTCCACAAGACCTGCATGGGTGGAGGGGGGGCGGGGGAGAGCAGATGTTTAGGGTAGGGTGTTTCAGGTTGAGGGAAGCTGGAGCAAATGCCCAGGCTGCCTTAGAGGGTAGTAGGAAGGCCAGTGTGGGGCTGGGGATGGGTCTGCAGGGGCAGAGTCATGGGAGATGAATTCTCATTTGAGCAACAGTGAGGTTGTGAACCCAGCAATGCTTTTAACTATGTTAGTATTTTGTCAATTCTGTCATCTGCATGTTCTTGAAAAATCTAAACAAACACCATTTGTTCCTTCTCAGCAGTGTGCTCAACTGGAGCCCACGACCCTCTGGTAGGAGGCCCAGAGTGAGATGAGTCAGCATCATCTCGGGTTCCTTCAGACTCGAGCACAGATGACCTACGCCTTGTGGTCTCACTCCACACTTTGTTTGCCTGGGGTGCCCCTGCTTTGTGGCTTCCTCCACCTGAAATGCTTCCCCTGAGAATCTACCCTATCCTGAGGACCCTCTAGGACTGTCCGTCTCCTACGGAGCTGTTCCCAATGCCTGCACCAGGCCACACTCCCTCCATCTGAGTCTCTTTTGGTGTTTCTGGTCATCTTATGGTGCTTGTCTTGATGCTGGTGCCATGGTTATGTTCAGAGCATAGGTCGAGGGCTTGTAGCGTCCACTGTGTCTGGGGGGAGAATACCACCACTGAAGGTTTTCATCCTGTTTGTGCTTCCTCGTGTAAATAATGCCAAGGATTTTTTGGATTGTAAATAAATACATTGTCACTGTAGAAAATTTAGAAACCACAGCCAAGCACAAAGAGGAGTGAACACTGTTGGTAATTCTCCTATTCAAAGATGAGCCACTGTTAAATGTGGCCTATGGCCATGTGATCTTTCATATGCGTGTGTGCTTGCATGCATTTTTGTTTTACAGATTAGGATCATACAGGTACATTACTTTCTAGCCTGCTTCTCCCCTCCAACTTAACAGTGTATTGCAAGTATTCTTTCATGTCCTTAATATTTTTAGAAAACATTTTTAAAAAATGCATGTGTAGTATTCTATCTCATGTGTAAACCATAATTAATTTAACTAGTGTCTTATTTGGGTTACTCTCTTTTTTCCATAGTAAACAATGCTGTGAATAACATCTTTATATTTAAGTCTTTACATACAGATTATATATAGAATATACACACATGAAGTATGTAAAGATTATTGATTGTATTAAATCAGTGCAGAACTCTTACTGTTTCTTTAGGACAAATCCCTAGAAGTGAACTTACTGGGTGAAAGGTATGCACATTTTTAAGGGTTTGAATACATGTTGCTAAATTTTCCTCCAGAAAGTCTCTTTTACATATATATAAATGTATGCTGTTTTATATCCATCTGTCTCTCCTCTTCTTTTAGCACTGGGCATTTTTTCATTCTTTTCCAATTAGTGAAGTGAAATGATATCTCATTGTTTTAATTTGTGTTTCTTATTAGTGTATTTCTAATTTGTATTTCTTAAGCTACTAGTTATTGGCTATTTGTGTATCTACCTTTGTCTGTCCTGCATACTTTTCTCTACTAGTGGTCTTTTTATTGAGTTACTGAGTTATGAGAGCTACTCATTCACAGGAGGTTTCCAGTCAGAGCAGGTGGTGCTGGAGTGACTGGTTTAAAGACTGCTGTGGCCTTACCTCTCCGCCGCCCCCGCCACCCCCGGCATTAACCTAGGCCCCCTGGGAGGGAGTGTGTGGGGAGCCTGTTGGTGGGCTGGCCGATGCACTGGCCAGCCAGGTTCTGCTGGGGACAGCCAGGCCTGCAGTGTTTTATGTCAGCACATGTCCTCTGGCCCCCAAGACCTCATTGCTGGCTGAGGTGGTTGGCTGCCGTGGCACTGCGGGTGCACGCCTTTCCATCTCGTTCAAGGTGGGGTGGCCGGTGAGATGGAGCCCAGGCCAGGCCTCCCCACTGGGTGACTGGGCATTTGCTTCCCATGGGCCAGTTGAGAACTGCCTGGACATGGTTTGACTCACCAGTGTATGTCAGCTACGCCCTTGTAAGATTCCAGTTTTGTTGTATTTGTGCACGTCTGTGTTTAAACAGGTTTAGAGACTTGATTTGGGAAGTCATGTCCAGAGGAGGCTTATCAGGAATCCAAGTGGGGAGTCAGTCTGGTGGGCACCGATGGTGTGGCCACCCCAGGAGGCTGCCAACCTTGGTGGATCTGTGGCCTGTGGGCAGCAAACACCCCGAGGCCTTCCTGAGGGCACCCCAACCAGCCGGGGTAAAGCCCTTTCCTAAGACCCACGGCCTGTCAGATAGAGAGCCCGAGTTCACCCACTTTTACGGAAGGGAAGGAGTGTTGGTGCTCGGGAGATGCAGCCACTCAGGGTCTCAGAAGCTTTCATGTTTGTGAATCGCACCCAGAATCAGTGCAAAGGGGAGAGGACCCTGCCTGTTTGCCATAGGGTGATCTCTGGACCTCCGAAGGCAGCAAGGAGAGAGCTTGGAATGCAGTAGTGGAGCATCCTGGGTAGTTAGACTTGTTCACCTGGCTGTTTACAGGTCAAATCCACTTCCTCTCATCAAATTTCTACCGGTGAACCTGGGGAGCCATGGGAGGGGCTGTGCCTCTCTCATGGCTCCCAGCTTCTCCCTGTACACACCCTACAGCCCTGCCCTGGGGCTGCCCCAGACACTGGGGTATACGGGGCGGCCCAGGCTGGATGCAGCCTGTTGTGCAGAGGTTGCATTCTGAAGTATTTTTTTTTTTTTTTTTGAGACACAGTCTGACTCTGTTGCCTGGGCTAGAGTGCCGTGGCGTCAGCCTAGCTCATGGCAACCTCAAACTCCTGGGCTTAAGCGATCCTTCTGCCTCAGCCTCCCAAGTAGCTGGGACTACAGGCATGTGCCACCATGCCCGGATAATATTTTCTATATATTTTTAGTTGTCCGATTAATTTCCTTCTATTTTTAGTAGAGACGGGGTTTCGCTCTTGCTCAGGCTGGTTTCGAACTCCTGAGCTCAAACGATCCGCCTGCCTCGGCCTCCCAGAGTGCTAGGATTACAGGCGTGAGCCACCACTCCTGGCCCTGACGTATTTCTTAACACTTATGTAATGCTCCCCCTACATGCGTGTGTATGTATGAGCCAGACACAGTTCTAAATACATTGCAATTGCAAATAATAGTTCACTAATCCCCATCACAGCCCTGTAAAATGGGTTCTTTTATCATCCCCATTACACAAGAAAGAGAGGACACTGAGTCACAAGCAACCTTACCTGTCCAAGGTCATGAAGCTCACATGAGGGACTGGAGTCCAGATAACCTGGCTCAAGAGTCCATGATTGTCACCGCTAACTGTGGCTGCTGGTGGAGGCCATGACATCCAGTCCAGGATGCCAGTGCAGATGTCCCAGCTCACTCTGCATAGGATGAGACGCCCCTCAGCTGTCTGGATCTAGAGCTGGTGAGAAACAGCTAGGAGACTAAGTCTGGTGCTTTGGGGGGAGATGTTTAGTTTTTCTTGCATCACTATGAAAGGTTCTTGCTACATGGCCTCAAGGGAAGTCCTCTATTCAGTAGCTGTTCTTAGAAGTCTGATCCCATCCATCTATTCTTTTCTTTGTTTGATCATTCACTGAGCAGCTACTATGTGCCAGGCGCGGGCCCATGTTGGGGTAAAAGCGTACCCAAGACAGACAGCATCCCTGGTCCAATCAAGATTCTGTCAGGTAAACGGGTAGATTTGGGGGTGGGGAGAGTCCTCCATTCTGATAGCCAAAGTGTCACCTAATCCACAACTTTACATCTCCTTAAAATCAGAGGTTTCTAGTGCAGGCAGGCTGTCCCACACCCAGCAAGACCAGTCAGTGTGCTCAGAGCCCCCTGGAATCACTCTCATCCGTCTCTGCATCAGCAGCGGGCAATGCCTGTGTGGCTGGTCTGAGACTCTAGTCCAGGTCTCCATTGTTCCCAGAAGCAGCTGGGCTCCATTGTCCACTTTCCCTCACACGGGGGCTCGCTAATCCTCCCCACACGTGCTGGGAGGCCAGAATATTAACTGCATTTCTCATTAGTATGCTTCAGGGAAAAAGTCATCTTCTAAAATGCAAAGAGCAGTATTTCGCATATGGTAGGTACCCAATAACTGTTCCTCAAGTTGAATTCAAATGAGAAAAAACTGGATTTTCCTGGTAGCTACTGGTTCAGAAATGATCTGTTGGGATACTTTAGAAAATAACTGCTTTTTGAGGATGGTGACAAATACTTGATTCGCCAGTTAGCTTATGCTTAGGGTGTCCCTGAGAGCGGTCGGTTGGCTTGCCTTCCCTCCTGTGAAGGTAACCAGTGCTAGCTCCATGGCCAGGGGGGAGAGAAGGGGAAACTGGGAACGAAGAACCCAAGTTGCTGTTTCTGTTGCCCTTGGTGTCTCCTGACTCCTGTGGTGCTTAGTGACAGGCCAGGAGCACGCTGGTGGCCAGCTCTGCGTCTGCAGGGATGGCGCACACGCGCCTCTTTCCTTGTGGTCAGCCTCACACCTCTTCTCTGGGTGCTCCGAGGGCCCGCCCTCTTGGAACAGGGACAGCGGGACCAGAGCAGTGTTACGGTGTGATATCAGTTCCCTGGGACTCCTCCTGCTCCCTGCCGTTCCTGTGTTCCTGGGGCCCAGGACTGTGCTCCCTGCCCCACCCAACCCCCGGCCCAGCCCTGCCCCAGTATCTTCCCTTCACCCCATCTGTCCGTGCCACATGGCCTGTCCCCAGCCCGAACGTTTCTGCTCTGTGTCATGGGGTACACGTGTGGCATTTCACTTGGGGAGGAAAAAAGGCTTTCACCGCGTAAGGAGTGTGAAATCCACTCAGGATGGTTTCAGCCTGGGCGCCCAGGCCCTCCCACATGGCCCAGCCCACATTCAACGCTTGTTTGTCTGCCCGCCCCAGGACCTCTCAGCAAGCTAGTCCTTTCCTACTCTTGCCTGTGGAAGCTCAGCTGTGCCTCAAGGCTCGAATTGCTGCCTCTTCAGGAAGCTGTCCCAGACCCGACAACAACCCCCTGGTTCAGTGAGTGTGCCTGTGTCTCACAGTAAAGTACACTCATCTTCCGTGTGCACCTTGGTGATCAAGACACGGACCATCTTGTGTCCAGTTGGCACCTCCCCCACGTAACCACCACCTGGGTCTCCGTCACCAGAGACGAGTTTCGAGTGGAACGACACAGCATCACCACCCTGAGCCGCCGGTGTCCTCTTGTTCAGCCTGATGTCTGTACAGTCCGCCTGGGCTGTGTGTTAGTAGATCATATTTTTAGGGAGCCCTAGGATTCCACCATGTGGATAACCACAACTTACGTATCTGTCCTCCTGCTAATGGAGGTGTGAGTTTTCTAGCGTTGGTCCTCGTAACCAAAGCTGCCATCGGTGTTCTGGTCCACGTCCTTTGGTGGCCACATGCACATGCTTTTCAGCACATAATGCAGTTGCAGTTTTGACTAGTCACACGGAACCTCATGGTGACCTTTAGCCATTTACAATGCTACTGTCCTCTGGCTTTAAGTGACACAAAGCTGGCCTGTGGGGTATCTCAGACATTGATCTTATCTGCAGCTCAGCACTTGGATTGTTCCTGACTCTGGTGTGCCCAGAGACTGTGACCCTGCCTGGATTTGGGGTGAGGCTGTTGTTGTAGGTCTTGGAGGCCTTGAACCACATCTTAGTAGGTAGGCATTTGTTGATTAACCAAAATAAATCAGAAAAGATTCTTTATTTTACAGAATTTAAGGTCCCCGTTGCTGAACCGTAAAGGGGCTTTTGCAGCCCTTGTCTGATTCTGTGTTTTGAGTGATGGCTTTTGTGCATTTCCTGGCTTTCCTAGTCATTCTCTGGGCCCTCTGGTGGGCTGGACATTGTGGAAGAAGCTGGGGCCCAAGGTGGTGCTGCCCCACGGGTCCCGACGTCTCTGTGCCATAGCTCTTCCTGCGCAGTGAAGGTTGGACGGTCTTCCTTAGAGAGAGTACCTGAGTCTCACACGTAGAACGAGGACCCTACAGCAGCCTCACTGCTGCAGGGCTATGGAAACCTACAGAGCCAAGAGCTTTTGCTCAGCCTTTGCCCGCAGGGTGCACCTGGGTTGCCCAGCAGGCAGCTCATCCCTGGTACACACGCTCCAGGATGTTGACGAAGGCTCTATGTCTCGGAGGTAGTTAGAGCACTGTGGGAATTTCTCTGCTCCTCCTAAAAGTCCTGCTTGCTGGGTGGGTGTATTTATTTTTTATTTTATCACGTCAGTAAACTTGTCGAAAGCTGGATTATAAATGGGTCAGTTCCATGGTGGCAGATCTCTCTTGGTGCCTTTGCTTTGAGACAGGATGGATGGTACTAACAAGCACAGGTCCTCAAGTGGCCTCTTTGTGGGGACATAAGCTAGTGTGGAAGGGCCCTCACGTCCCTGATTAAGGGCTGTGAAAGAGAAATTTGGGGGCTAGTAAAGCTGTTGTTTTTAGGTAGTCAGCTGTACTAGAGGAATTTGGAAATGAAAGTAATATTTGTATCCTGTTTTCCATGGCTCGAGGGGCCTGAGCCACTGGCTTCCCCCGCAAGTCCTGACCGCGCTCCCTTGCTGGTCTGGCATGATAATGTCATGGTGCAGAGGGACAGAGCAACCTTCTCTGCTGCAAGATGGTCCCTCTGGAGGTGGAGCAGAGGCACCCACCCCCGCCTGTGGTCTCCTTGGGCCTATCAGCACCTATACTGGGGCAGGCACAAGAACGGAGCGCAGGCCCAGCATGGGGAGAGGCCATCAGGCACTGCCGTGGCCGTGAGTTAAATCCATGTCACTGCAGGTCGCTTTGTTCTGTCTGAAAACTATGCATGAACGCGCTCCTTCTGCTGCAGGTAAGTTCATTTGCCTGGAAGGGGACGCTATGTGTCTGGAGACACTGTTGTGAGAAACTGTGCTGAGGAAGCCCCGCTGCACTTCTCGGGAGACAAGCTGCCTGGGGTCCCTGCATTTGAGGAGGTCTGTCCCTCGGAAGTCTCACTGTGAGCCCAGACCCCCTGTCCCGCACCTGAGCTGGCGCAGATTCCCAGGGACGTGGCTCATTGGTGGTGGAGGGACGAGCTGGGCGGGGCTGGCAGTGCTCTCTCACCCCAGGCAGTGTGGACTCTGGTCACGGTGGGGCTGTTCTGAAGTTCTTCCTAGAGTAAGCTCTGTCAGATCTCTCCCTGCCCTGGAGCCCAGTCACAGTTGACGGGAGAAGCTATCACCCAGGCTCACCGCCTGGAGTAGAGTCCGTTTGAATGAAGTCTGTGGTTATAGTTTCCTGCCTTAGGGCATCAGGCCGGTGACTGGCCTTGTGCTGGGCGCTTGGCACAGACGTTTCTGTAGGTGCCGACGTCTGTCCTGCAGTAGGCGGTATCTCCGGCTGTGGACATGAGGGCCCCGAGGCTGAATGAGGCTGCGAGCTCTGAGCAGAGCTGAGTCTTAAGCCACGTGTGTTGGGGTCCAGAATTCTCAGCTGTGACGCCATCCTGCATCCCAGGTAGTTCCATTATCCCATGATTATACCTCCTGGAAAACAGACAGCACCTGTCTGCTCTGAGGCCATGTCATAGGCCCACCCCTTCCCTGCCCAGCATCTCCTTGAGTGCCCGCGTGCGTCCCGTGAGACCCTCTCTCGTCAGCAGCCTGCACTCGGTCCTGCCCAGGAGTGTTGGTGTGGACTGCGTCGGTCTGTCTGGTGGAGACGGGGCAGGTGCGGGGAGTGCAGGCCTGGCCGCCGCATCCACTTCGTTCAGCAGCACCTCGGAGACTCTGCAGCAGTGGCCAGAGTATCACAGTGGCCTCAGGCCCTTAGCACAGACATGTCACTTAGCAGAGGCCTGTTGGACTGCATGGCTAGGGGTTGGACAGTGCCCACTCATTCTTCTTCTCTGCCCAGAGCTACAGGCTCTGGTCATGCCCATGAGCACAGCTTTTCTCTCATGGAATTATATAAAGCTTATTTCATTTCGAAAAAGGACCCTGACAATGAGTGCCAGTGGTGGGAGGGACAGGTCTAGGAGCACAATGGCGTCTTCTCAGAGATGAGGACGTGTGGCTCAGCTGAGGAGGAGACTGAACCTGTCAGTGGCTCGGACCCGCAGTGGGAGCAGCCAGGACAGGGTGAGCGTTCTGCTCCGTCACACACCCATCCGTGCAGGAGGAGGCCTGCCTTTACTGCGCTTGCAGCCCTGGGCCTTCTGGAAGGGCTCAGCCCCGTGAATGCCTGTGAGGTGCCAGTCTCACGGCGTGCGTGCAAACCAACGGCGCTGAACAAACTGAGCAGGTACCTCGCTCCCGGGGGCTGGGGTCTCACTGTCTTGCCAGGCTGTGTTGAGCATAGTACGTGTATTCGTATTAGATTCTCTCAACAGCCCTGTGGGGAATATATTTTTATCAGAGACATTTAATAAATTATCCAGAGTTATGCACCAGTAAAGGGGAGTCAGGATTGGAGCCCAGGTGTGTCAGCTCCATGGCCTGGCTCTTGGTGGCTTTGCTTGGTGTCTGTCTGTATCTGTAAGACACGCTGGCCCAGCCTGCTGCTCCCGGCCCTCCCAGCAGCAGTGCAGCTCAGACCCTGGAAAACCCTAACTCTACCACGTGTCGTGAGCTCACGTCGGAATGGGACCCCGTTCTCCTCCGCAGGCAGGGTTCCAGGCGTCTGCCTGAGTGGATTTACCTTTCAGGGAAGGCTCGTGGGGCAGGGACAGATGAGCAGCCCGCACTCATGCCCCACACGTTCAGGTCCCCCAACCTCTCAGCACCAGCCACTCCCTCGCTGATGGGCCCTCGTGGTCCACACTCCCCCCATGAAGGCACCCCTTGTCCACTGGGCGCCCCTTCCCATGAGTCCATTTGGAATTCTCTTCCCACCGTGGGCGCTCTTTAGGTCTCACCTAAATTTCCCCCTGGAATTCAGCCTCAGCCCCTTCATTTATAGCCCATGACTGTGGGCAGGTTATTGACCCCTCTAGGCCTCAGTCTCTTGGTCTGTGTAATGGGAGCAGTGACACCTCCTTGAATAGGGCTGCCGCCAGGGTTAAAGAGAGTGTGCACATGAAGCTTGGCACCGAGCACATCTCTCCCGTACTGTAAATCCCTTCCACACAGAGCCCATGTTCACAGGGCTGTGTCCTCCCCTCCCACCTCTGCCCCAAGTCTACGTGTAGCAGCGCTGGCTTTGTGGGTGCAGAGCACACTGTAAACCAGAGCAGCAGGCCCTCCACAGGGAGGGTGTGTGCTCACAGCTGGGACCACGGAGCTCCGTGGGCTCTTGGCCCCAGCACTTGCCCTGGGCCGTCTCATACATGGCACAGTGCTTGTCCAGGCAGTTCTGCAGGTGCCGATGGCTGCATCATCATCACTTTGGATCTCGGTGGGTGGACAGGAAGGGGCCAGGCTCCACCTCATCTGACTCACTGGTCTGTGGCCCGATTTTAAACTGTCCTAACACGTCAGCCCAGGAAGTCATTCCATGGCAAGCTATGCCGAGTCCCATGCTCTGACAGGTACCTCGTTAGGGTGACAGTCTGTGCTGCTTTTTAGACCTGAAACGTTATCTCTTCTCATGTGGAGTTCTTTCCATAGTTTTCTACAGGGCCCGGGCATGCACACATGCTCCCTAGCTCACAAGTCTGAGGCGGCTCAGGTTTACCATGCACACTCACTCACGTGTTATCTTTTACAGTCGGGATGTGTCTGGGCTTCGCAGGTGGTCCAACATCCATCACCAGTTCCTGACAGACCCTGCTCTAGGCCAGGGGCTCTGACAGTCTCAGGTGACTCTCATGCCCTGCCAGTGACTGGCTTAGAGATGGCATGTGACCCCACCCTGGCAAAGAGACACTGGGGACTTCTTCCTCTGAGTGGCGTCATTGTGACCCCAGGGCCCACCTGGATGCATGGCAGGAATGTTAGAGCCACCTGAGGGACCCACCGTGTGCTGGAGCTGCCTCCCCATGCCCGTGTTTCCCTGGGACATCTGACACGCCAGGTTCTGCAGGTCTGGCCACCCAGGCTGCCCTCCTGGCTCCTGAGTTGTGCCATGGGATGAAACACTCTGTACTCACTGTTCACTGATTATTTCCGTCCCAAATACACCCTGTTAAAATTAGGGCCTGTGTTCTACAGTCTCTTCGTTTGCATTTCTTGTACTTGCAGTTACATATTTGCATGAGTGATTACTGTTTAACTTCCGCTCTCGGCAAACCATCGGGGCTGTGGAGGCAGGTCCTTTGCCAGCACCACGTGCTCAACACCAGGGCTGGGCGTCGCTGGTATTTTGAGGAATGAATGAACACTGAAAAACAGCCTATAGCTGTGACTAGCAAGATGCTTAGTAGGCTGTTAACACCTTCTTTTTCACCCTTAATGTGCATGTGAGCCCTGAACCTCATGAGAATGCTGCTTCTGTTCCCTGGTCTGGGGCCGAGGTCCCATCTCCACCTGGCTCCAGAGGATGCTGCTGATGGTTCCACGAGCACCTCTGAGGAGCAGGATCTGGAACTTCCTAAAACCACCGCGTCTGGGCCCAGCCCAGGGTCCTGACCTCCGTGGTCAGAGGGGCCGCTGGCTCAGACAGGATTCCCGGCCCGGCAGGCCGCACCACACTGTGCCGAGGTGCTTTCCAGTCTGGTTGGGATCACGCTGCAGGTGCCGCTATGCGTTCTGTTTTTTTCACTTAACATATCGAAAGTCTTCCTTGAGTCCTTAAACCATTTTTAAAACTTCGCTTCATCATATTTTGGTCCGGGAATGTGCTTTTGTATGTTTGTACTCTTGCTATTTCCGTTTGTCACAATCGTAAATATTTTGTCAAGCATATTCCGTGGGAATCCATCCCTGTTTCTGAAGACCTGTGTATTCTCACCTCCGGCTGGGGACGGGGCCTCAGGAGAGGCACAGCCTGTGTTGCCTGGGGGCCGGACCGGGGCTGGGGGCCGGACCGGGGCTGGGGGCGGGGCCTCAGTGGGTGGGGCAGTCTTGGGGCGGGGGCGGGGCGCAGAGGATTGGGGCTTGGAAGGTGCAGTGGAAATGCCTGGGGCGGCCATCGTGCTGTGAGGGCCAGGACTGTGAGGCCCCCCCCCACTCCCCCA
>RJWJ010026194.1:0-23220 GCA_004363605.1 Indri indri
CATGGAGTTGAGACTTTTAAGCTAACCAAAAAAATGAGCAAGTCAAAATATGATGATGACAACAACAATTGTGATTGCATAAATGGAGTCTCCAAATCTATTATTCCTGAAACCCTGCCTACCTCTCATCAATAAATTCCCCTTTCTGCTTAAGCTTTTTCAAGTCTTCTGGCACTTGTAATTGACACAGAACCCCAGAGATAAATCTTTATAAGGGCCTTCTTTGACTCCTATCGACTGCAAAAACAATAATATCTAATAACAAATATGAGAAAGGGCTGTGTGGGTGGTATTTATGCTGATGTTAGGAAAGATCATACCCTGGCCATAGAAAACATAGCAATTCAAAAGCAAAGGATTTGGGAAGTGACTGCTAGTTGGGTCTGGTTTTTGTTTTATGTCACTGCTCTGTTTTGTGAGTACTAGTAATTGAGAATAGCCTGTATACTTTATAAGTGCTTCAACAGCAGTCCGCGTAGGCCAGTAAGGGGAGTTTGGCAGCTGAGTCACATGTCAGAGCAGTGTGTTGGGGGAAATCGCCAAAGCAGGAAGAGAGGCCTCCTAGAAGAAGTGGGACCAGGCCAGGCAGCTGTGGGAAAAGTTAGTTGCCAGCCGCAGGCAAAACCAAGGCACCAGGCAGAGCATTCCAGAATCATATGCCCTGAACCTTTCCATGGGGGAGAAAGACCTCATGGGGAGGGCCACAGCCTCTAATTCAAAAAGGTAGTTCTCCGGATGCAAGTTCTTCACAAAAGTGTCTACTCTCTCTGGACTTGGGCAGCTTTGGATCATGTCAGAACATTACCTAGAAGAATATGCCCACTGCTTAGCAAGTGTCTTTGACGTTACTAACCTTGAGTAATTGGAGACACAGTAGAGTTCTGGCTACAATCTAATTCTCTTCATCTTATCTTGATGTTTTACCCAACTAAAAAAGTAGCTTCCTGCTTCCCCCAGATCGGGCTCAGAGGGCGCCTTAAGCATGGATGTTGAAATACTTATTTCAGCTCCAGGAAAATAAGTCTGTTGTGTCTCAAAAGAATTGCTGTCTGAGGCAAAACTATCTTCTGCTGCAACGCCCCCACAAAAGCCTGCAGGAAAGGGTCACACTGTATCTACAAAGGAAAGATCAGCAAAGATTTCCTTTCTTCTCTCTCTTTTTTTTCTTTTAGCTCTGAGCTATGAACATGCTTAAAAGTCCAAGTGATGAGGCCAATTCTGAATGGTCCTTGTTCTTCAAGATAAGTTCAAAGGTATCGAAAGTCAGCCTCTGAGGCTGTAGGGAAAATGCTTTCTACCTCACCGCCAAAAGAGTTTAAAGTCAGAGGGCTTCATAGAAATTCAAAGGTGAGAACAGAGAGGGAAGTTAGAGATTGTTCTCCAACATTGAAAGATATGGCTTTTTTTTTTTTCTGTAGGCAAATCAAATTCACACAGCTGTGCCTTTAGAACAATTAGACACACCTAAAAGATCACACCGGGATGCCAAGGAAATGTCCCCAGGAGAGAAACAGTGGGCATTCTGATATCATATGCCTTGATTGGCTTTTTAAATTCTGAGGCCTTTTCACACGGATTTCACTCAAATAAAAATGCAAGCATGTGAACCATATGCTTAAGTGTTTTCTCCCTGCTGCTGGCCGGAGCAGCTGGCAAAACATGATCTCGGGCTGCTAAAACCATTCTGACAAAGGCACTTCAGTGGGGCCTGCCGGACAGGGTCTGAAAGGTATCTGAATGCTAAAAAGATACTAATTACTCGAAGGATGAAATAATTCCTCTGAAACCTAACTCAGCACCTTACTAGAACCCAGAACAATGCTTAGAGAATCTCAGAGGAAAAAGTTGTTTTTTCTAACTCCTTCTAATAAAGAGGAAAAGCACACCCACTAAGGATGGAGCAAAGTGGAAGAATACACTGACCGGGACTTTTCAGGCACTGATGAATCCTTTAAGAACTGTCCCTAAAACTTGACTTTAGCAACTAAGCAAGAAACAAAACAACAAAAGTCTATCACCAAACAACTGTTGGAAATGAGGCTCTTGGTCTCTGTGCAAACCTGTGATGTCCGTCAGTTCAATTCTTCCAACAGCTGTTGCAGAAGTTTGTCAGGAAGACAGGGAAGGGCTTGTGCCCAGGGGGCGTGGAAGAATGTCCCATCCTCACACTCAGTACCACCAACCCTTCAGGGAGAACTTGAACCCTACATCTAGGCCCTGGTCCACTTCTTTGGCACATGCAATAGTTGGCTTTCTAGTAAGAATCTATCTAACATAAAAAATCTTACATTACTAGGCAGTGAAACCAAGAAAGGACTAAAATGGCCGGATGCCTTCTGAACCAATCAAGACCTGTGGACTTGGGCTCCATCGCCATGTTCTATGCAGCCACGGTGCCTCTGCAGCAGGGGACCTCAAGGATTCCTGGTTTGTCAATGATAATTTCTCATCTCTATTTTTATCTAAAGACTCTGAAACTTGAAAATGAATAAACAACTCAATATCTAACACACAAAGCAAGTCAGAGTAAGAGCCTCAGCTCTTGATCCACATGGCCAACGGCATTTTCTGTAAGAATTGATGAGCCAAATCAAATAAAGAACAACAGTTTCAGGATACCTATCCTGTGCCCCAGATGAGCAATTAATATAGTAACGCTGTCTGCAAAAATAGGATCTAAACAAATAACAATATAATAAACGTCCCAAGGTTATTCAGTATACACACAGAACACATTAGTCTCTGGTGATATATTCAGGAGTTAATTGAGTATAAAATATTGTGCAGAAATGAGGATGTTCTCTTGGTAATGAAGAAGGATAATGGTTTTACAAAATACAGCGGTGAGCCCCGCACGCCATTACCGTCCCCCCATTTCCCTTCCTCTCTGCCTCTTTCTTCTGCTGAGACAGAAATACACAACCGAGGGGGTCGCCCCTAGATTACTGCACAGGCAGCGCGATTTACAGTTGAATCACGGCTGTGTGGCCTGCAGCTCCTTCAGAACTCAGTCAGCACTCAGGAGGGAGTCGCTCTCAGATGGTAATGGCCTCATTACTGATGTTATGGAGGCGGCAACATGTCTTCTCTAAAAGACAAAGCAGTATTATCAGTACTTCATAGGGTAAATGAAATTCCTTTGAGCTTATTTACCATCTTGAAGATGGTGCTATTCCCTGGGAGCAGAAGGTTTGAAGCGAGATTATGCTAACAACTCATCCTGTGTCTCCCTGGTACAGCACAGGAGGGGTGCCTAGTCACGTGGTATCAGCACAGAGGATGCTCTCTCCTGTCTCCAGAACATGCTGTTCAGTCTTCTGCTTGGCTAGAGTTTTGTCTTTTGGAGTCTTTTGTATGTTCGTTTTGGGAGGGAGAGAATATTGTTATTGCTTTGCAGCTACGACCATGGAGATATTGGAGCTTCTGTCTCACCTGTCATTTATTGAGTACCTACTATGTGCTAGGCTCTGTGCTTAGTCCATGCACATCCATTATCTCATTTAAAGACAATAAGCATCTCTTGAGATAGATATCATCTCCCCATTATACAAACAGATATGTCAAGAAATTAAGTTTCTTGCCCAAGGGCAGAAGAAATAGTATATGCATTGAAAAATTGGAAACTCAATGTGTATCTGTTCACTATCCCAAAGCCACCTCCCCAGGACTATAGCTTGGCTGAACACATCAGAACCAGGAAGGAGCTGCCACTGGTCTGTGGTCTGCGGCCACATAAACATGTCTACTCTATTCCCATGTATACACAATGTGAATGTGTCAGCATTTGCCCAGCTTCTTACTAAAATGTCTGCCATTCCTCCCAGTCGCTGGGAGCCCAGGGAGCCCAGGAAGATTTCTTTCTTCCTCTGTGTGTGAAAACCTACAGCTGAACCTCATAACCCACAGCTAGTATAGGTGGCCAAAAGAAGTATTTAGTGCTTACCAGAATAAGAAACATGCAAATGGTATGCAAACCACCCAGTGATACCAGTTCCCTGGTACCCAGTGCCAACTTTCCTACTTGGCCTCTTGGGAAAGATAACGATCAAAGTAAATGATTTTATCACACGTTAGAAGGTTCTAGGTATGGGATAGTTGCATTCAGAGAGAATATAGCCATGAATTAACACATTTTTGGATTATTTGTGAATGTATGTGCTCTGGTTAGTGCAGAGAATTAGAATATGGAGACGACGATATTGAAGAATCCTGCATCTCCGCACGAAGACAAGCTGATCTCATCACCATCTCTGTGCCGCCTGTGTTTCTCTTATTGCAGCATGTCAGCATGGCCCACTGTGGTGAGAATAACTATGATTACATAACTATGTATCTGAAATTTTATGAGATTAGAATCTGTTATGCTTTTCTCCAAATCTCTGTCTCCCAACTTTGCTGGGCATGTGGTCCACAAGCAATCACTGCTCTTCCAAGAATAGGTACAGAGACAGTCAAAGTCAAGTGTCACCAACTCACAGGGCAGTTCTCAAACTTTCCTACTAAAATCTCCAGAGGGCAGAGGGAGCCGGAACATCACTTGGAGGGGCCCAAAGGCCTTCGACAAGGGAATGGTGTCTTCAAAGTTTCATGCTTTATCTTAAAATTTGCAAATATTTTTCATTTTTTCCCATAAGAAGTCTACATATTTAAATATAAAAAAGATCTTTCATATTATGTACTTAGAGCTGAAGCATCAGAAAGATGCATCATATGAATCTAGCATTTCAAGTGCCACCTTGCATCTTGGAAATATAAATATGGAATCTAATGTCCTAGGTTTTTAAAAGTCAGGGCAAAGGCTAGGAGGAGAAATGAACAAAGGGAAGCTGTCTGGCCAACTAAATGACAGAGTTAAATTTATTGTAAATTAATAACAAGAACAAACCCCAGCCTGCCCTATTTTAAACAAGACTGTGCAAATGTGTATGCTTTGTGTCCCAGTTATACGGGTGATACGACCACCACTGCACAGACAGGAACTCTCGTCACAGGGCTAGTGAACGGCGTACTTCCCAGGCGAGGCTCCTGTTTGCAGCCGGGAGGCTGACTCGTGGGAATGCTTCTGTGCTGACCCAGCCTGGAAATCCTCAGAGAATCTTCCCAGCCTCTTTCTGCTCTCAGCAGTGAGCTGGGAAGGTAAGCCGTGGTTCTCAGGTGCCACGTCTCAGCTGCCCTTAGCTTGCAGACCAGTCTTCCTCCTGGTTAGAGTCCCCAGAAGGAGTGGGCACCAGGGTAGAGAAGGGGTGGCCTCCACGGTGAGGTCCTGTTCCACTCAGGGCAGGCTGTTGCCACCAGGCCTTATCCGGCCCCCCGTGCATGTCTGTGAGGATGGTTGCCATGGCACCGAGCCTGTGGGCACTGAGGGAGGTGCTGGGAGGGAATTCAAACCCTGAAAAACCCTGGAGGGGGTAGGCAGTACAGAGAGGGGCAAGGAATGTTCTGGAAGTTCAGAGGGGTTCTGTCAAAGACAGTGCTGCTTCCCAAAGCTCCTTTAGAAAAAGCCATCAGTGTCCTTCACTTGTCAGACCTCCTTGGGCCATCATGGCTGCTTTTGGCTCTGGGCTTGGGCCACATGCTTTCCCCGGCTGGTGCCTCCCCATCTGCCATGGCCCCTGTGCCTGTCTTCCCCTCAGCCCCACCACCACACCACCCACCATACCATGGTGAAAGAGATTTCAAGCAGGTTTTAGAAAAGCAGTCTCTGAGTGTGGGAGGGTTGGATGATTAACAACGCCCCAGCACGGAGGAGAATGATCAGCGCTCCCAGAGACCGACTGGCATGGCATCTCTGACTTTCTGTTGTTCTTTAGCTGGTTCTGAGCATTGGGTAAACAGAGGAAGGGTCTCTTAGGGGTGTCATCACCTCACAGCCCATCTCCTGCTTTAAAATGCTCAGCCTTTCATTTCTAAGTGTCATTGAGTCTTTTTCAAAGACTCAAACTGGAGCTAAAGACAAAAAATCTGCTCCGTTGTAAGAGGTTGTTGACTAGGGATAAAGTGTTCACATAGACCAATATTGGGGGTGGTTCGGACATAGAATACACTGGGGTATTTTTCTTGGCCTTCTGACATCATCCCACCCTACATACCTTGTTATCTGCCCCCTGGCCTTGAGGAGAAATTGCTGGGAGAAAGTTGCCGCTAGAACCCCTGGCCAAAGACCAATCTTCTCTCTAGTCCACAGTAGTCTAGGGCTATAGCATTTGGCATCCTGAGGTTTTCATGGTATCCGGGGGGCCT
The DNA here is from genome assembly GCA_004363605.1 of Indri indri. Classification (NCBI taxonomy): domain Eukaryota; kingdom Metazoa; phylum Chordata; class Mammalia; order Primates; family Indriidae; genus Indri; species Indri indri. The sequence goes on from RJWJ010026194.1 coordinate 6,241, forward strand.
GAAGAGCCACCGTGTCTTTAGAATACTATTTAAGTGGTCTACAGAAGTTTTACAGATGTAAATTCCTTGCTGGGGAGAAAAAGAGTTTCCTTAAACTGAACCAAGCCTGTTTGTGTAAATAAAACCTCAGAAAATTAAACACGAAAGAAAACACCCTTGTTCACTGTTATGTATTTTCCATTCTAGATAGTGCCACATGACCAAGTTGGGCAGCTGGGAATCACTAAACATCTAAAGAGAAGAGTGATCAGTGCTTCGGGCTTGGGTTCCAATCCTTGGATTTCAGGGTTTCTGTAAATGGAGAGAGACATCGATTCTGATAAGTGTCTCTGATAAACCCGCTTGGGAGGAAACAAAATCTTGTTACATGACAGGCTATCCTTTGTCCTTCTGCTTTGTCCCTTCCTTTTGGCAGCACTAATCCAGGGGAGAATGTGCTGTTTCATCGGGCGTGTATGAAGAATCCATTTTTAACTGAAAACTCAATTCGGGGAAAAGTGGTTCACGACACTGGTGTCAGGACTGACTGATGTGTCTCTATAACTTAAAGGGAGTATCACAAAGAAATTGTTGCTCAGAATAGAATACCAAAGTGTGGGAATGAGTTCCTTTACAAAAGACAAATTAGGGCTGACTGTATTCTCACCATTTCAGAGTCATTCATAAACCCATGTGTTCCAATGTGTAGAGAGAATTCTAGTCAGTGAAAGGAATTACATACCCTCGATAGATAACCATGGGCTCCCTCACAACTGTTAGGATGACTGCAATTTTTGCAAACAAAAGATAAACAGAAAATAAGGTGAGGATATGGAGAAATTGGCATGCTGTGTACCATTGGTGGGAATGTAAAACGGTGTGGCCACTATGGAAAGCAATATAATGGTTCCTCAAAAAGTTAAAAATAAAATTATCATATGATCCAGCAATTCTGCTTCTGGGTATGTACCCAAAAGAGTTGAAAGCAAGATCTTGAAAAGATATTTGTACATATTTATAGCAGCATTATTGACAATAGCCAAAAGGTGGAAATAACCCAAATTTTCATCAATGGGTGGATGGGTAAATAAAATGTGGAATATACATACAATGGAATATTATTCAGCCTTATAAAGGAGGGAAATTCTGACACATGCTACAACGTAGATGAACCTTGAGGACTTTATGTTAAGTGAGATAAGCTGGTCACAAAAGGACAGATACTGTATGAGAATAGTCACATTAAGAGACAGAAAGCAGAGGGCTGGTTGATAGGGGTTGGGGGAGGGGAAACGAGGAGTTGTTTAATGGGTACAGAGTTTCAGTTTTGCAAAATGAGGAGAGTTCTAGAGACTGGTTGCACAACAATGTGAATGTATTTAACATCACTGAACTGTTTACTCAAAAATGGTTAAGAAGATAAAGTTTAGGTAATATGTGTTTTACCACAATTAAAAATGTTTTTAAGTTAAATTAAAAAGCAAAGAGACAGAGAGAGAGATGCAACCACGGGACCCTGGGAGCGTGTGGCTCATGAAGCATCATCCAGGACACGTGGACATGCACAGGAGAACAACCACTTTAGATGACAGAGTATTGGGAAGCTGCAGGATATTGCTAAGACCGTCTTTTTTTCCCTACCCTCCTCCTTTTTCGTCATCTTCTTCCTCGTAGTCTATGTACATTTCTCACCAAGGCCGATTATTTGTAGAATCTTGCTGACTTAGCCTTTCTTTCCTGCCCTTGCTCTCACCATCACTTCATACATTCTGCATTGTAACTCGTCTCCTTGACTGAAGTTTTCTCTTCCCCTCTAGTCCTTTGTATGCCACTTCCAGTCAAGCATTTCTAAAAGACCTTTTCTCCCATGTCAGTAGCCTGCCCAATAAAATGTAATAATTCTCCCTTAATTACTGCACTGGGTCTAGCCTCAATATCCTTTACAAGCAGCCCTTGTTTTCTGTTGCTGTCTTCCATGAGCTTTCCTCCCCAGCTGGAGGAACCAACTCTTCAGCAATTTCACCTCTGTGCCGCATGCTAACTCTCCCCATCTTGAAATAGAGCACACCCCTGATTTCATGAACTTGAGAGCAACCCAGATGGCCTGTGTGCTGTCCTCATCTGTTATTGACCTGAGCCCTGCAGCCTGGAATGGAGGCATGAGTCTCTGGCTCAGGAGGAAGCCTGCCATCATCTGCCTCTCAACATGGCCTTGTGCTTCCCTGCTTATCCTTGCATAGGCAAAAACTGCCTTTGTGTGTGGCTGTGGTTTGTGGAAGAAATGAAGCACCATTGTGGTGTTGGTGTAATTGCCAGCTCTCAAATGTCAGGGGAAAAGAGATCTGCTTTCCCTTCACTACAATTTAAGGTCTTCCTCCTTCAAGAGTCTTTCCCTGGTTGCTGTGATGGTTGATTTTCTCTGTCCTTTCTCTGTTCCAGTGGCAAGAGGGGAACCTGTGACCACAGTGAGCATGGGTTTCTATATGATATCTATCTGATATCATTCCCAGATTAATTTGTTTGAATAACCCTTACCTCTTCAACCATACCGTAGTCATTTTTAGAGATCAGGAAGCAGATCTTCTGCATCTCCTGCATTCACCACCTCACCAAGCACAAACCTGGACACATTGCAGATGCTGAGCATGTACCATAAGTCTGGAAATACCAAGAACTAGAAGCAGACCCCTAGGGTCTCAAAAGAGCGCACAACAGCCATGAAAAAGCGATGTCCTTGTAGATCATCCTAGAGAGACAGGTGTCTCCAGGGAGATACGGCCCATTCCAACGAGCCACATAAATTCTCCATAATTTCCCTATTCTTTCCCCAGAATTTCTCCTTTCAATCTTAAGAAATGACTGCCATGAGTTTAGGATAATCAGTCATTCTGGAATTCTGTATCAGCATTGAATCATGAGTAGGAAGATTCTAAAAAATTTACTTCTTTTTTTCATATCATATTTTCCTTATTCCAAAGTGGAACTAAATTGAGGTTCCCTAGCAACCCAAAGCTCTATAAAGATTCATTATGCTATAAAATCCCATCACCTTGCAAACACAAAATATTACATAGTTGCCCAGTTACTCTGATGTATGGGTTGAGAGGGAAATGTTATGGAAGTCAAATCTCCTGGTGGCTCTCACATTCCGTGGAACTTGTGGCAACATTTAGGTATCTCTGCCCAGGAAGAACCTCTGAGAAATAGGAGACAGGTTCTCTAGCAACGTAAGAAGCATCTTAATAAGCATCATTCTTGAGTCCCGACAGCAGTGGACAGCTGGTCAGGAATCTGTCCAGGTGAGCCCACCAGGGCTCTACCAGGTATCTCCAATACCTTGGAGACCTTGCTGAACGTTTGGGATTGGCTTCTATAGAAAATACAAAGGGGGATGACAAACATCTGAAAAACACTCCTTCCAGCCCTGGCACAACAGCCCTTTGTTTTACATATTCTCTATGCAAGAACATGGCAATTATTTTCGAAGCCAACTTGTTTGAACAGTAAAGTGCATGGTGGTGAAATACAGAGATATAATTAGAATATCAAGGCTAATGAAACTAATCGTTTCAAATTAAGCCCATATACAACTGTGGCACCACAAAACTGCCTTCTTTGCTATCTTAGGGGAACATCCCAGATGCATAGGAAAAATTAGCCGTCTTTTCTGGAAGTTAAAATGGTAACGTGTCTGATACATAGAGCACACTTCACAAAACTTAAGTGAGCCAATTGAAGCTTTTATCCCTTGACAATAACCTTTCATGAGGTGGGCTGTCCCCACAGTGAGGTGGTGAAGTCTGGCTGGCACCCTACACACAGGAGTATCAAAGCCCCTCTTTCTTTTCATGCCTCCTCAGACCACATTCTTCCCTCTGTAATATGTGTGTCACTAACATGGTAACACTAGTGTCTCTGAGTACAGTGACTGCTTAAAAGAGGGAGGAGTGGGTTCAGCCTATTGTTTGAGATCAGAAGTATGATCAGGGAAGACATTCTGAAATAGTCCATGATTTGAAGAAATTGGTAGATGGTTAGAATCATATGCTAGATGGAAGTCACAAGTTATTAACTGCAGCATTGATTTGATTAAATTCTCACCAAGTCTCTTAAATTTAGGAGCAATATTGGGTCTAATTAGTGGGTGAAATTCCCAGGTGAAAAGAATCTGGTCTGTAAGATTTAGCTGGGCCTCTGGGTTTGCCATGTCTGATTGTCTGGCTCTAGCAGCAGTGCCTAGTGAAGTGCCAGGTGTCTTTTCTGACAACCTTCATCGCCTACCATTTTGTTCTTACTCGTGTTGAACCACCACGCACAGGCTGTTCGGTTCAGCTGTCTGTAGAAAAATTATACCAGCCACATGCTTAGACAGAAGGAAAACAATATATTGCTTATTTTGCATCTACAAAGCTAAGTAATGTGGAAAAAACCGAGCCTGCTCAGTCACTTCCACGAGGACAAATGAAGATGCTTCAAGGTAACCTTAGAAAAAACACACGTCAATCTACAATCAGATGACATTCAAATAATAAGAAACATTGACTTGAATCTTAGAGTTGAATGCTACTGAATGTGCCACCTCAGTATTCAATAAGCAGGGGGTTGTTTATTGGAAGAGCGTGGGTTTGCCAATCAGGAGTCTCAGCTGACTCTATCACTGACTAGTTTTCTTTCTGTAGTTCAGTTACTTTATTTGTGAAAGTGTACTTCTTCGTAGGGACAAACTCCTTCTTCGTAGGGATATTTCTTTTACTTCTTTATATTCCTTCAACTATAAATAATACAAACCCTTGTTCATAGTTGGCTCCCAGCAAGTATTTCTTGAAAGAACAAGTGGATGAACAAAGGACAATTTATGGGGTATCTGTAGCTGCTGAGAGAATGAGGAAAATGATGTAAAATCACGTTGAAAAGTTAATAAATGATAAACACAAGAAGTTGTATTCATAAGGTGGAAGCTGTTATGTTATCAATGTCCTAGAGAAATAAATGTGTCCAAAAAACACTTATTTGGTCAAGTCAATCAAATTCAACCAGAAATTCAATTGAAACATTAGCCTGACAGGTATTCGACTGGGAAGTTTAACTGACCTAGTTGGCCCTTCTGTGGTCGATGCCTTGGTGGTGACCTGGTTCCTCAGGGACCAGAAGGACAGGAAAAAGGACGCAGGGCTCCAACTGTGCTGTGGTGTGGTCAAGAGAGGATTGGCTGAGAGCTAGTAGACCTGGTTTCTCCTCAGACTTGGGGAGGGACTTCCTGGCTATCGTTGTGTGACCTCCCTCTCAGGATGGTCCACTAACCAGAGTCACAGCAGGGGGCTAATCTGAGTGAGACTGCACTATTGCCTACTGGTCCCAGTTGCATGTCCATGCTTCCGTGCCTTCCTCTACATTGTAGTCCCCTTGCCAGAAGGAAGACTGTAAGAGAGGCTACTGCTGATGCCACTACCATCAGTAGTACTGTAACTAGCAACCATGGGCTCCAGTGGCTCCACAGGTGACACTGAGCTTGAGCACTGTCAGCCTGGTTTCTCCAGCATCGAAGTGTGGTGTCCTGAGCTCCCATTCAGAGGGAACAGCGTAGATCCAGCCACAGCAGTGGCAGCAGCAGCAGCGTCTCTGGCAGCTCAGCACAGAGTGTGGGCTTGCAGATTTCAACCCGGTTGAAAAACCAGCTTCCTGATCTCTAGAGAACATTCCCCTTTCCCTGTGTTCCTCCAGCCCTTCCAAAACCTTTGTAACTCTTTTTTTCTATTAATCCTCTCTGTTTAAACATCCAGAGTAGTTTTTGTTTTCCTGTCTGAATACTGACTGATACACCTCCAACACCCCTCCTCTCTTCCAGGGCAGGCTCAAAAAACTTGGGGTGCCACAGCCTGCTTCCTAGAAAGCAAGCAGGAAACAGAAACCAGAGCACACATCTTACAAAGTTCAACCCCATTTTTAAAATCACGAAATTTTATAAGCCACTCTTAATTCAATCGATTCATTATGACATGCATTCACGGTGGATGCTGTGATTTGCTATCAAGATCCCCCCTGAGGAATGAAGGATTTAGTCCTCCAGCAGCTGGGATTGCCCCCAAAAGACCAGCCCCAACTTTCAACCCTCTTTAGGATTTGCCTCAGCTGAAGAAAACTGCCTCAGCAGAGGTCAAACCTCCTTTCAGATGCAGCTCACACCCAGTGACTGATCAGAGGGACCTAAAGGCCCAAACCCATCTTCCAACTCTGAAGGGCCATCCCAGTTCCAGAGCTGCCATGGAGTCGGCTGCAGCCTTTGCTGGGACTACATCACAGCTCAATTTCTCCTTCTTCCCAGTCTGCTTCTTTCCCTTCTCTTCCATGAAAGCATATCCCAAGAGCACTCCCTAACAAACCTCCTACAGGCTAATCTTTGCCTCAGAGTCTGTTGTCAAAGGAACCTGTGTTAGTTTGCTAAGGTTGATATAACAAAGTGCCACAGACTTAGTGGCTTAAACAACAGAGGCTTATTGTCTCACAGTTCTGAGGGCTAGAAGTCCAAGATCAAGGTGTCAGCAGAGTTGGTTCCTTCTGAGGCCTGTGAGGCAAGGATCTGCTCCAGGCCTCTCTGGCTTGTAGATGGCCATTGTCATGTTCACGTGGTGCTCTCTTTGTGTGGGGAATCTGTCTCCAAGTTTCCCCCATTTTATAAGGACATCAGTAATGTTAGATTAGGACTCATTCAAATGACCTTATTTTAACTTGATTACCTCTGTAAAGACCCTCTCTCCAAACAAGGTCACATTCTGATGTATTGGGAGTTAGAACATCCACATACAAATTTGGGAGGGGTGGGGTGACAAAATTCAGCCCATAACAGGACCCAACCTGCAACCACATTCAATTATCTTTTCAACCAGGAGGCCATTGACATGGATCTGACAGCTTTCTGAGGCCTTCCTAAGATGCAAACCCAGTCATATCAACTTGCCTTATTAAAAGGTCTGCCCACTCAAAAAGAGAGAGTGCATTAGATGCCCAGCAAGGTTACATATGGGTTCCCCAACACAGGTTGGCAAGATTTAAATCACGAAGGACAGAGTCTCTTTCCCAGGCTAGAGGAAAAACTGAAATGGGGAGTCTATTGGGAAATAAGCACTTACAAGGAAGCCATTTATTGCACGCAGCTGGGTGGTAAGAAATGTGACTGATACATAAACCTCTGGAAGGGTGTCTGGGAATCTAACATAATTAGCCTTTTATGTCCTTTGTTCTCAAAATTAATAAGAGTGTGATGATGAGTAAAGGTGAGAGGAGGAAGATTCAGCAAACAGATGATGGATTTGTCACTAGAGAAGGATGGATTTTAATTGTTCAATGTACTGATAGACTTATAGAGGCATCACTGTGGTTTGTCTCTACATACACATTGCTTTAGTATCAAGCAGGAAATGCAAAGACACATGGTTGTATTATAGAAAGCATTGTTGTGGTAAAAGGCATTAAGCATACACATCTTGCTAGTGGGGGTAGGGCAGCAGGAAGTGTGGGCTATAGAGAAATTTGTACGTAAATGCTTAACAGCAACTCAAACCAGCCTGTACTTTGGATCTCAAGTTGGTGTAACAGTCTGTATCTGGAGCCATCAAATCCATGTTGGGATGGGGCATTCGAAAGAGCAAAAACAAGCAGGGTTACAATTTGGCCCTGGGCCCTAAGTCCCAAGAACACTGGCCTCAGAAACATCAGAAAGCAATGGAGGTCTGAGAATCAAGTGCAAATGTGCTCATGTGCCAAGAAAACCTAAGACGGCTATTTTCACAGCATACTGGGGCTTGGCCAGGTTCCAGAGACCATCAGCAAAGTAGCCTGCCCCGATACTTCAAAAGAAGAACTCACACTGATAAATCCTTCCCCACACTTTCCACAGCACACTCTTAATCTTGAGGTATATAATACTGCAACAGTGAGTCACTGGGCTGGAGCCTTAGCCCTGTCCATGGGACAGAGAGAAAGAAAATAGTCTCCCACATCTGTTGTCTAGGGCAATTCCCCTCACTCCTCAAAACTGCACGAAACAGAATAATAAAAACCGTAACTGGACAAATGAGTTATGGCCCGATTTACCTGTACAGAGCCCCTCAACAGAACTATAACAAACTCAGCCATCATTTTTCATTACCAGGTTTTATCACATTTTGATAAAACTCAACAGACAGGGAGTAAGTAATCTGCTTTATTCCTTGGACTGAGCTCAGTGATCTCAGGTGGTTTTAAGCCATGAGACAAACTGAGACCTTTTCTTTAACACACTCACACCTTTCTCAGGAGATCTGAAACTTGGAAAGCCTCAGTCTTCTGAATTGTATTCAATATAAATTAAAATTTAGCAAATATTCACAAGAATATCCGAGATAAAGACTATCAAGCCTAGGTGTCGTGGAAGACAGGAAAGCAACAAGGGAGCGCCAAGGTCAAGCGTGAGGGCCTTTGCTTCTCCATGGGGGAGAAATAGTGATAATTCTTTTGCTGTAAATCCTGCTCATGGGCTGACTGGCAGTTTGGTCAGGCAGCAGACTCTTTCCCATCTGGACATTTAGCAATGGTCTGCAGAAGATAGTGGAAATAGTTAAATCATTTGTTCAGTAAGACAAACAAGTCAACGAATTCATTGACCACATAGCAAGCTGGAGTCTAAAGTCTTGGGAGACACACGTGTTTAGGTATGTGCACGTGTGTATGCATTTGGGTGGATTTCTGGGCACACGGACACTTCTCCATGCTCCCCCCTCCTTTTTAAGACTACCGTTATGTATAACTGCTAAGGGTGTTCACTTTCCAGGTGCCTACACAAAAGTCTTTTTCCAAAGACTCTTCTTGGTTTCAGGAGAGTTCTAATTTTCCTTGGGGTACCACGTACAGTCAGATTAGACTCCATGGCAGACATCTGAGAGCAAGCCCCATGCCACATCTGTCCATAAGAAAGAAAATGTGGAACCACCAATTCGTCTGTTTATAGGTGCCAATAAAATCCTGCTCAGAACTTCAGTCAACAAGACTGTTTCAGAAGGGGCAGCCAAAGTGTGGCCTTTCACTGGCAAGGGCCTCGTTTGTCATCACCTGAGACATAAAGCCTGTCAAGTTTTATGTGGGGCTCTCCATAAATCGTGTTGAGTAATTGCATGCACATTAGCCACCCTAACTTGAGAAAAGCAAACTTGGTGAGCATGAGGTCGACTTGCCAAGATGAGGAGCTTAGAGTCTGTGGCAAGAAATGCTTGAGGGCCCTCGAGGTGTGCCAAACAGTCCAAACCACAGGCAGGGGAGGAAGAAGACTGCAGCTCTCCTCAAACACCTCCAGAGCCAGGATCCTGCCCCCTGTCAGGGCAGAGGGGTGGTGGGCATGGAAGTGGCCCACCAGATGCCTGGTAGGAGAGAGACATCGAGACAGGGCCTGCCCTGGGAGGGTTAAATCCCTGGAGAGGAGAGTTAGATCAGGGTGTACCCTGGGGCTCCCGCCAATCAGCCCCCTTTGAGAAGAAGAGAAAAGCAGGAAGAACATTTCCAGTACCGGAGCCTTCTCCAAAACACTCTCCCAATCACTCTCCCAGGGGTGGTTGTGGGGAGCTCTGGTGAAGCAAAAACACTACCTAATTGAAATCAGAAAATTAGTTCTGACTGTTCTAACTCTACCACTTACTACTTTCCAGAACTTGAGCATATTACTTAACTTCTCTAAGCTTCATTCCTCATAAAGTTCTCATGGAGGATTAAATAAAAAGGTGTACAATATTAAGCATCTTCTATAAGCCAAGCACAGTGTTAAGAACACACGTATCCTAGTGTTCAATGAGAACCATGAAGAGCAAAGAGTGAGTAACTCGCCCAAGGCAGGTTAGAGATTGATTAAGCCAACAGTAGCATTTTGCTATTATTTTTGTTTTGTATTGTGTTATTAGTGGCCACGGTCTTCATAAGCACTGGGAAATCAACGTAGCTTCTTATTCCAGCCATTTGGTAACAGCTCTGAGGCTGAGTAAATTGGGGGTGAGAACAGGACACAGAAAGATGGCATGGGAACAGCGAAGGACTAAAGCAAAGCTTAGAAAATATACCACCCCTTTGTAGAAAAAGTAGATTTCTGTTTTACACAGGGAAGATTAGCAAGAACTCCAGGCCAGCTGCCCACATGGAAGGGGTAGCTAACTCTTCAAGCCAATGAGGTTTCCATCTATACGAGTGTCTCAGTGGAAGCCAGCCAAGCAGGTCAGCAAGTCTGTGGCCGAGAGCAGCCTGAGCGGGAACCACTGCTCTGTCCTGAAATCACAGAACAGAGGCCCCTGGAACCTGCTTGTGCCGCTCAGTCTCCGACAGCCTCATTCCCAAGTCTCTAAGATTCAGGGGTTGGCCCATTCAAAATGTGGAGTGGATTTCTTCGAGATTTCTTTCGGTTCCAAAATTCTGAGCTTCTTAATTGTGTTGAGGAAGCTACTTTGAATCTGCTTCAGATAAAATAACCAAAATCCAAAGCAAGGTTTGGTTTTGGCCAAACATAGTATTCCTGACACTTTATGTTGTACATTTTCTTTTCATAGTGGCTTAAAACAAAAATATTTCAAAATCCCTACATTTTTCTTCTTTTTCTTCTCCTCCTCTTCCTTCTTTATCTTGCTTGCCATCATTACCATCATTATCATACTTAGGGTGTTTGTTTAATGTGTTTGTTGTTACAGGAAGTGCCTTAAGCAAGTTACTGCTCCTACTGACCTAGTAATGGAAGTAAACTGAATGTCACAGTGCTCCAAGCACCGTCACATGTGTACTGAGCACAAGCACCCTCACATACGTCCTGAACAGGAAAGCCACAGGGTACTTGCCACCTACAGACCTCCATCCCTCCCTACCTCAAGAGGTTCCCACCAACAGCACCAAGCCAAGGGGTTCTAGGAGCATAAATTGCGATGCTCAAATCCTGTGACTCTCCTTCCCTGACCCCAGGTGATTGGTCCAGGTCCAGAAGCCTGACCTAAGAGCAGCCCACCTCTGAGTTGGCATGCCGCAAAGTCATGTCCAACAAAGACAATGACGAAGAATGGAATCACTCAGATCTTCTCTCCCAAAGAGTCTCAATGAGAATCAGAGAGATTCATGAGTTGGAAGGTAAGAAGGAAACGGAAGCTTGGAGACATGTAGCAGAAGCCACAGGCAGGAGGAAGTATGGGTGGGCAGAAGCCAAGAGTCAGCCTAGGGTCCTAGAAAGCGAAACCTGAGTGCCATATGGAAGAGACGATGAGATCCTTGGTTGTGTAGTGGCACAAACAGCAGAAAATGAGAAAACTCCTGCCCCTCTAGGACAACAAGATAATCCAGTTCCCGAAATTGCTTTCGATCCTATATAACCTCTCAGTTCCTGCTGTTCATACCATTCTCCATGAGACTTAGCTCTTTGCAATTTCCCATGAGGCGTGGTGCAGATTCCTGCCCACATACATCCATCAGTGAATCTCCATTGCTTCATTGTAACCTGAGTCAGTCCCTCATTCTCATCATGGAAAGGCCAATTAACTATGAAATGCCACATGCACGATGACTTCCAACCTGTTCACAACTCCCCTGACATTGACGCCTCTGTTCTGGGAAATTCCAGGGTGCATCTTCCATTTTTATTGAATCGACTCCTTGCCTGTTTTAGAAATGCTCTAAAACTTTTATTTCCGTAATGCCCTGATACCTGATACACTTCTCACACTGTCTCTAGCCACTCAAACTAAAAGTGCTGATGCTATTACTTTAGCTTCCACCTTACATTAGTACTCTTCCAGATAGATTTGTGCAAGTACTTCTCCAAGCAATTTCACCTATATTATCTCTTTTGGACCTTGTAATGACAGTATGAGGCAACAATTGTAATTATAACACCTATTATTTGTACGGTGTTGTGTAATTTAAAGGCCATTTTCACATACATAATCTCATTCATTAGATCCATTGAACAAAGCTGTGAGGTATTTTTCTCATTCTACAGATCAGGAAACTGGGTTCGAGGATGACAAAGAACTCTTCCAAGTTCACACAACAAAAACTGGTTTCTCCCGGAATTTATGGCCTTAACTTCAGTGCTGACAAGTTCTATGGTCTTTTTTTCCAACACAGACACCCAGGAACAGCTCTTAGATGTGCTCATATGGCATTAGAGAGTGTCCAGTTTCTTGTCTCCACAAAGGCAGAGGTTCTTTAGGTTTAACATTCACCATGCATGTTACTGGGGTCTGTCCACGTGGTCTAGGAATGGCCATTTACGTGATGAAACTTACGTTTGTCTTCCACAGGTGCACTAACAATGCATTGGTGATATTAATTTAGCCCATAGACCTGTTTCTCTCCAGTCACTTAATGTGACATATATGTGTCCCAGAACCCAGCTACCTGAGGCAAAGCCTTGCTCTCATACAAAGGGCTTTTTCTAAATATGAGGAAATTAATACTTTCAGAGTTGAGGACCAAACAAGCCTACTGTAAACACATGTACCATTTCAGCTTGTAGGATAGAATGTGGAGATCATTTCAGTCTGAGAGAGAGGGAGAGACTCAAAATATAAATTGTTCTTCATTTTTATCTATAACGAATGTTGTTGCTCTAATGATAGCACACGAAGCTGGTTGTTTTATCATTCCTTAAATAAGACCTTGACATTCAGTACCTCATCTTCCTGTCACTTGAAATCCAAGGGAGTTTAAATTGCATTCGTCCCAGTAGCTGTTCTTCTCCGGCATGCAGATGGCTGGTGCAGTTCATAATGGTAACTCTGGTAATTAGAGTGACGTCGTACACGTAATAAAGTAAGCAATATGTGAAACAGCATGAGCTGGATTCTGCAGGGCTCCTCTACAGTGTCTGAACTACCGCAGAGCAAGGCATGTAGAGAAAAGGTGGCAAATTCATGGCACATGGCCCCACGCTGTCAGCCAAGGCTTTCTTGCTGATAGTAGGTAAGGGCCTCAGATTCTTCAAAACATACTATTCTGGGCACGCACTTACCAATCAGATCTAACTACAAGGTGAAACTTACTTGGCATTCAAAATTTAGACGATCCCTAGCAATTGCTCTTGGTCCCCAGATAATGGTCCCTACTACATGGTCCCACTGCAACTGGACTCCACACCCAGTGCTGTGGGATGATAACTCAAAATGTGTCCATCAACTTATGTCATAAATGTGCACTTGATACCTACTGCCCCATTCTTATTAGGAACTCATTTAGAGCTATTCAAGTGCCACACTCCAATAATACTGGACTACGATTCCCCAGCATATTAGCCCATGTGGTTGGTTTCCCACCTCTGTGCCTTTACACACCCATTCCTTCTGCCCAGAATGTGCTCTCTCATAGGTGACTTACAAATCCTCCTGATATTTCAAGACTTCAAGATTAAATATTACCAACTGACCATAACTCACTTCCTCTCTGAGTTATCTGCTACCCTTTCCCAAGCCCTGCCAACCCCAGGTAAAATCAATCACTTCCTTTCTGTGCTAATAAGGTACTTTAGCCATTCTTCTGTTGTTTACTTATCGCACTGATTTATTACTCCCCCTCCTACTACTACCGTCTCTGCATCTGTCTCCCTAATAAACCACAAGCCCCTGGAGGACAGGAACACTCTCTTATTTATTCCCAGCACCTAATTCAATGCCTAACACATAGCAAATGCTCAGATATGTGATAGAAAAATGCATAGATGAATATTTGGAAAAACAAAGAAGTAGATACAGAATAAAAGGTAAATGCAGTCTTTCATGTATTCATGTTTGAATCATTTAAAGGAAATACTTCCAACTTTACTCCCCTTTAAATTACAAATTTCTGTATTAAGACACTGGGCTTCCTTTAGTGCTGGGGTTCCCAACCTATGGTGAGTGGTATAATTGTTTCATTATGTATTACAATGCAATAATAATAGAAATAAAGTGCACAATAAATGTAATGAACTTGAATCATCCTGAAACCATCCCCCTGCCCGGCAGCCCCCATCAGTGGAAAAATTGTCTTCCATGAAAATGGTGCCTGGTGCCAAAAAGGTTGGGGACCGCTGCTTTAGTGCATTAGTTAAGAGTGCATTTGGCTGCACAACAGAAAAACCTGAACAACCAGTTTAAACAAACAAGGGATTATTTTCTCACATAAGAAGTCTGAAAGAAGATGGCTGCTGGTGTTGATTCAGTGGTTCGTCATTGTCAGGGCTTTAAATTAATATTAAATTATCACCTCAAGATAGCTCCTAAAGCTCTGGTGGTAATTCCAGTGATCAGGGCAGAAAGAAATGATGAGGAGGGGGTTCTAGCTGCATCTGCCTCCTCCCAGACTTCTGCTCATATCTCATAGACCAAAACTAAGTTGCATGATGAGGGAATATACCCCATTCCTAGAGCTGAAGGAGGCTGGGAAATCTGGAACAAAATCAACCTGACGGACTTAGGCTAAGCATGGTCCATCACTAGGGCACATTGCCTCCCAAGCAAAATCAGAGTTTTGCTGGAAAACAGGGGAACTAGACATTAAGCAGGCAACTAAAGCATCTGAAAATTTAGAAAATATCTCAGTGCTTTAAAAATAAACCATTACATCAGAATGAAAAAGTATCAGTGTTCACCACTTACTGTGAACCCTGAGGTTCCTTCTTAAAGACCCCATGGACATGCCATCTGGTGCCCACCTGATTGACCCACTGCCGGTGTAAGGCTGACAGCCATGCCTTTACGATAATGGCCCCACTATGCATTCAGCATGGATCTCTAAACAGGAACCCACCCAGGTTTACTCAAATTCTGATTTTATGATGTTACTACCATCAAATATCCTGTCCATTCATGGAGCATCTCTGGAAAGGCAGATACACTGCTGGGAGGAGTGTAAATCAACACAATCATTTTGAAATGCAGTCTGGCATTATCTAGTTGTTCTAAAATTATACCCGGGATTTAAGTTATACAGATATGCCTGAGTGACTAATGCCATTGAAGAATTCATTACTTAATTTCCCAAGAGAAGGAGGCGTGCCACACCACGCAGGGTGGCAGGGGTAGCTGCAGGGTGTCAGAAGGAGAAGACAGAAGCGAGGGGAGAGCTGAGGCCATGGCCTATGTTGGGGTTTTCTCAAGAAAGGTAAGGTAAGGCAGGGCAGAGTAGAGCTTAGGATCAACTTGTTTGAATAGTTCCTCCAGGCTTTGGGTTCTAAGGGTGGTCTCGATTTGCCTGGAACCTGGCCCTGGGATGATTTAAGGCAGGAGAGACACTGACTTGGTTTGATAAGGAGGCGATTGGGGGTATAGACCCTGGATTGATTGTTTTATATGTGGAAAATATGCTCCCAGCCAAGCCTTTTGTAATTTCTACTATTCGGCTAGCCCTACGAGGGGCTAGCCCTGGGAAAGGTCTGTAAGGCCCGCACATGCCAGAACATCAAGCATACAGAAAATAAGAAAATTGTTAATATAGTTGGCCCTGTGATGAATGGATGCCAAATAGACAAACGGAACACTAGTCAAGTTGAAGATGTACATCCCCGAGATCTAGCAATTCTCTTCCTACATAAACACCCTGGAGAAATAGATACACCAGGAAAATATGCAAATATTAATATCAGTGGGTAAAGAAATACTCAGTGGGAGTGGGTAAATAAATTGTGGTATGTTCATACCCTGGGATACTAAAGGGCAATAAAAATGAATAAACTGGAAATGCACTTAACGTGAATGAAGCTCAAAAACAACATAAAGTGAAAGAGGCCAAGAAAGAAAATAATAGATACTGTATGGTTTTCTTTACATAAAGTTCCAAAGGAGGAAAAGCTAAACTATAGTGTTTAGGGATATAGAGGTCATCAAACTATAAAGAGAAGGCAGCTGTGATCACCATAAAAGTCAGAACAAAGTGCTTTCCTCTAGAGGAGAAGGGGTTGTTGGGTGGAAGAAAGATGCAGGCATCTAGGATGTCCCATTCCTTGGTGTTCATTATTTGTTATTCTACACTTTTCTGTATATATGTTATATTTAATGAGTTTTAAAGAAGTAAAAGAAAAAAATCTTCATTTACAGTCAAATGTCATTTGTTGGGTAGTAACCTCCCTTTATCAATGTAAAGCCTGCTGCTGTAGTGGAAGGGTGAAAAAAATACCCTTCCTCTAGTAGACCATGACTATTGTAGCGTAAAATATGTCTTTATGGAAAATAAATCGATCCAGTATTTTTTTCAATGATGCTAAATTCTTGCTTCGTCTTGTCTGCCTGGAGCCAGGCCTTCAGAAATATGGTTCATGGTGTTTGAATTCTCCCTCCCGGGGTCGTGTTTTCCACAGAGGCATATTTTAAAGCTGCTCCTGGAAGCCAGCATTGGCTGGCATCATGACCATATATAATTTTTTATTTTTTTTAAATAAGGAGGAATTATAAACTTCCTCGAAGTTGGGAGGCAGAGAGATGCATCAAGGGTAATTACATCCTGCCTACTTCAGGGCCTCCCGTGGCTGCGATTGGACATGGTGGCCCTTCTTCATTTTCCATCCTAAAGCGGTGTGCACTGCTGCTCTGTCTGAAACAGCTGCCACCCCGCCCCCCACCCCCCAGCAGGCAGCTGCTCCTTGTGGCTGTGTGAAATGAGTCTGATATCCCTGGCGCCTCAGCACCTCGGCTCTGGGGTCTGTGATACGCTTCACTGTACAGGTAAAAATTACATGCTCAGAGCTTGAGATTTGCTTTTGGCTGCTTCTTTTGTAAGCACCAAAGATCAGCATTTCATGGTTAAGCTCAAGTTCTCAGGGGGCTCAGGGTGAGAAAGGGGGACATCTAATCAGCTGACTGGCTTGACTGGTGCCCATGAACCAAAGAGCCTCAACCAAAGCAGGTGGCAGGGGAGACGGCAGGTAGTACCAGGACCACTCTGAAATCTTGATGGAAAGTCTAACTGCATAGCCAAGTGCATGACTCTGGCTGTGTTGGCAAAATGCCTAAAATAAAGGGAGAAGTGATGCACGTAGGA
>RJWJ010026195.1:0-23216 GCA_004363605.1 Indri indri
TTTAAGCCAAGTAATGAAATAGGCCAGACATGGACAGTCTACCATCGACTGGGTAATAATTTCTTTTAAAAAGCATTGGGAAAATTTAGGAGGGTAATAGAGTTACATGAAAGACTGTTCTGTATATAATAATATTATTTCATTTTGCTTCTGCCTGGTATACTATATTCAGTGGGACTACAGTGTCATACAGTGGAGAGTCAGGCTAAAACTCTGTTGTCAGGATCAAACAGCAACATAAGGATATTAATACCTGCTTTTTTAAAGAATTATTATTATTTTTTATAAGAGACTGGGTCTTGCTTTGTTGCCTAGGCTGCAGTGCAGCTCAGCATGATTATAGCTCACTCACTGTAGCCTTGAACTCCTGGGCTCAAGTGATCCTCCTTCCTCAGCCTCCTGAGTCGCTGGGATTACAGGCATGCACCAACACACCTGGCACCTAATACCTACTTTATACAGTTGTTTTGAGAATTCAATAAAATAATTCACATAAACACTAGTATCCTGCCTGATTTACATATACAAATTAATTTATATATAGCTATATTCATATAAATTTATATATAGATATATAGCAACAAAATACAGGTTATCATTTTAACCAGGGCTGCTTGAAATAAGTAAGACTTTGAAGTAATTAGGGGAGTGGACTGTTACCAGCGGATTTCTTGAAGCAGCAATTGGACCAGAAACCTTAAACTTTCCTTTAAAAAAAAACAAAAAAAAAACCTAATTTAAAATTCATGGACAATTTAATTTAAGGCTTAAGAAAATACTAAGATAAGTGTTTTGGGATGTGTTTAATTAGAAAGTCCATTGTCTTGTATTTTTATAGTAGTAAAGATTTGCAAACAATGTAGGCATTACATCAGTGGTAAATCGGTTAAACAAATTCTAATACATGCATAAAGTGAATCACTATGTCATGGAAAGATTAAAAAAAAAATCAGCTTTCAGCGCTACGTACAGTATGATTTTATTTGGGAGACTTGATAGATAAATACATCTACATCTTCCTTCCTTCCTTCCTTCCTTCCTGCCTTCCTGCCTTCCTGCCTTCCTGCCTTCTGGGTTTTTTGTTGTTGTTGTTAAGAAGAAAATGTGTTACATTTATAATCAAAAAGCAAAAAGATATTTTGATTTTGATTAAATATCTCATCAACTTTTGAACTCTTTTTCTCACATTAGGAAGGAAATAACTCAAAGTGTATGTGATGCCATTAGCCCAACAGGGTTTTTTCACAAAGTGTAAGTTGAGCCCCCAAAGAAACATGGAGTTGAGGCTTCCTCCCAGAGTCCTATTCTGGCTGGAGAATGTGGCAGGTTGTATTTTCCAAAGATGGCTGTAGCAATACATCCCCTGCCACACGTTTTTCTTACGGGGTGACCATTGAGACGTGGGGTCTATATTGCCTAACCTTAAATCTCAGTGGAACCACGAGTATGGTAAAATGACACTATATGATTTCTGTATATGATTTCTGAAGCTGAATTATAAAGATGCCACAACTTTCACTTGGTTCTCTTAGACCACTCACCCTTGGAATCCAGTCACAATCTGTGAAGAAGAGACCATGTGGAAATGCCATGTGAGGTCCCAGCCAAAAGCCAGCAACAACTGCTGGATGTGTGAGTGAATGAGCCTTAACTAGATGCCAAGCTCCAGCCTCCAGGACACCCCAGTTGACGCTGGGTGGAGCACACTGGAAATGTGACTGATGATCTTGACCCAAATTACAGATTTATGAGCAACATAAATGATGCTGTTTTAAATCTAAATTTTAGGGTCATTTGTCATGCAGCAATAAGCAATTGGAGCAAAAAATGAAATCTTATTCTTGATCCATCAATGGCAAAGACCTCTGCAAATTAAAAACTATAACTTATTGGGAATTAGCTGAAGAGTATCTTGCATTAGAGAGTCCCCCCACCCCACTGGGAATCTTTTCTTTTATATTTTATATTCGATGATGAAATACATTCACATAATTAAAAGGAAAGACATGTTCATTTGCTGTATAACCAAAATGAAGTGGGCATTTTGCTCAACATTTTGAAGACCTTATCTTATTTAATTTTCACAACAGCCTTATAAGGTAGTTGTCTTTGTCCATCAATTTACAGGTAAAGAAAAAGGAGCTCAAAAGCAATAAGTAACTTGCCTAAGGACACATAACCAGTAAGTGCCAGAGGCAGAGGTTAAGCCCAGGTCTTCTGGTTCCTAAGACTGTGCTCTCTCTCCTGTGCCAAGCTGCTTCCCCTCAGGAAATGGGCTGTATGTTCAGCTTTTATGTCAAATCTGCTGACTTCATGGTTTCACATATTCAATTAGTCAATAGAATTTCTTTATATAGTCTTATACTATGAGCACCTTCAAGGTGAGAGGGCAAGAATCTGTCCAATCAATAGAGCACATGGTCCCAGAAGGGCTGGTGAGGATATACCATAAGAGGACAATACTGACCCTGCAGAAAACCATGACTAAGTAAGATTTTTAAATATTACAGGCAGAGGTACAGCAGATGGGAAGGCAAGATGCCAGACAGGTCACAACAAGGGGTTTAATATGCTGGGCGCTGTGATTGGCTGGGGTTTAGTAGGATGTGAGGTCAAGGGGTAGGCAGTGTTTATCTCTTCAAAACTGTTTTGGCAAAATTATCTATCTATCCATTTATCTATCCATCCATTTATTTATCCATCCATCTGTCTTTCTATTTAATCCTCTATCTACTAGCTATCCATATGTCCATATATGTACATATATTAGTACAGATTGAAGCCAGTCCTTGAGGCTTCAGCTGGTGGCAGTTTGAGAGTTTCCACTGAGGAAGGGCTTAAGGGCAGCAATCGGATAGGAACAAGGACGACATGTTGTGCTGATGTTAAGCACAATGTTTGTTTGTTTGTTTTCAAAGCACATGTTTATATGGATGACTTGAGACACTGAAGTTCATTATGGTAGGAGCAAGCAGGGTTTGAAGCAGCCTCGAGGCGTCCTTTGGCACGGTCACTGGCCTCCTAACCAGACTTATTTACCAATAACAATTCCTTGCTTTTCACCAGTAGCGTATGTTTTCATTTAGGAAAAGAACGAACTGGAAGGAGAGCTAACAAGTTCAACTGTAGTTGATGGTGATCATCGGGTGAGCAAATATCTATTTCATAGTCATTTGTTTTAAATAGTAAATTAGTGATTTTATTTGCCTAGAAGGTCACCATACAGGAGAAATGATTTGATTGTATCTGTCACCTATATAGTGGGAATTGGATGTATAACAGTGGAAGTGCTGCTTGAGATGCGTGGATGGGCCAGGGATAGAGAAATTGTCACTTTTACATTATTTCCAGGAGCCACAGAGTCCCTGATGGGCCCAGGATACGAAGTGGGCTCTGTAATTCAGAATAATGTAAGGAAAATGGACTAGAATCCAGAAGCACAGCCTAAAAAAAGGAATTATAACGTTTGCTCTGTCTCTTTCAGTAATTTTAGGAAGTCTGCGTTCTTAGATCTGGTCAAGTCTTGTGAAAGTTTCTTGTCCTCCTTGCTTTAGCTGCTGAAAACTATTGTTCTGATCTTTCTTATGTCATTTTATCCCAGACATTTTGGGTCCCTCCCCATTCCATAACTGAAAGTGTGTTTCTGATACATCATGCCCACCTTCCTCAGCCCCTGGGAATGCCATGATTCTGCCATTGGCACGAACTAAGACACCATCTGAAGTGCCCCAAAGGTGGGCCTCTCTTTAACCCCACCACTGAAACCAGGGCTCCAATCTACATTAACTCCCACTGTTGACCTCCGACAGCCTCGTAACTGGGTTTTCCAGCTTAATGTTCCCAATCCTACCACTTCTGTGCTCATATTCTCCCACTGACAGCCAGTTGAAAATGCATCAAGCCTAATTATGCCTTTAATTATGAGCCCAGCTTCATTCCACCATGACCCTTCATCTATAATCATGGTGTTTACCCACATATTACCATTAACTCTTTCCTAAACATTTATTTGGCAGATCAATTGCAGAAATGGCTCTAATTCTATCTCTAAATCTATGCCCTTTGCAACATGACTTTGCAGAGCTTCTCTCAAATCCGGGCCTTCCTGTGACTTGCTTGGCTCAATAGAGTGCAATGGAAGTGATGGTGTGTCAGTTTGGAGCCTAGACTTCAAGGGGCCTTGCATGCTTCTGTTCTCCCTCTTGCCCCTCTGCTTTTGTCATGAGGCTTTGTGTGGGCCAGCCTCAGTCAGGATGAGACCTAGCGAGAAGATCCAAGTCAGCCTAGCTCTTCTAGCTAAGGCCCCACATCAGTAACCGTCCCAGGTCAGCCAAGCCACCAGCCTGACCAGCTATTGACCACAGATACGTGTAGGAGCCCTCTGAGCCAGCTCAGACCAGCAGAACTCTCCAATCAGCTCACATCTGGTAAGAAATACTTTATCAATTTAAGCCACTAAGTTTTGGGATGGTTTGTTAGGTAGCAATAGCTAACTTATACAATGCCCTAAGTTTTTTTTTCTCCTTCTTCTCTTGGCCTGTGTTTCTGCTATGCCCTTGCCGAGGCTGTCCTTTACCTCTCCTACCCATCTCTCAAATTCTTTGATGAAGATCTGATACTCATTTACCCAGAAAAGTCTTGTCATACAGTTTTGCAAAGGAGGGCACCCTGACTCTTTTTCTTTGCCCTGGGAGCAGAGTTCGTCTGCTTTGACCTATGCCAGGTGGCTTTGCTATACCTCAGGAGTTTTCTATGATTTTCCCATGCTTACCTTTCCTCGTCTTTAAGATGCTGAGAGTGTTGGCATTAGGTGAACCCCATTGCCTGTTCCCATTCAGTGATGCTCAGCTGGAACGCAAAGGTCTTCAAGCATCATGGTGGCAAGAACAGCTGAAAAGACAGTGTCTGTTCACTTAGGATTTTTATAAAAATCACAGCTCAAAAGGTTAGAAGTAGTCAGATTATGTGTCACATATATGAATGTGTAAGGATGATTGTGTGCTCCTTCTGTTGAACAAACATGCATTGTAAATGGAATAAATAGAGGCACAGGCAGAAAAGTCAACAGTAGTTCTTGAAGATTGAATAAATTCTCTTTTCTAAAGATCTGTCCAGCACATATCTCTTCAACTATAACTTGCTTTAGAGGTTTGCTTTGGCATAAAGTGGAGGAACCTAAATAAACACATCAAGTAGCATCATGTGGCACAAGAAGTGTCTGCAGAAAGCGAGGAGGTTATTGCGAGTGTGATTCCAATCACAAAGGAGACTGAAAGACATGACATCCTGGGGTTTTCTCTTTATTTATTCTCCATGGCATCCAGATCACATTTTCTCAGCTTATAACTCCTTGATACATTTTGTAATTGCCAGGCTGGGAGCCTCTTCAGGCTTGAGCACCAAGCTGTGACTCTGTTGTCTCTGGAGCCAACCCTGGTGGTGGCAGCGCTGCAGTGGTACATCCACCAACGCTTTGTTTGCCAGGGTCCTGGCCCAGCAGCCGGCCTGGGGCTGGGCTAGTCTGGAAAGACGGATGAGCTAAGGCTGAGCTGGCTCACCAGCCAGAGAGGGGTGGGAGTGATCTTGAGATGCAGTGAAAGCATCCTTCTGATGGGCTCCTCTTTCTGGTCCCAAACTGTATTTAAAATGTCAGTGCCCCTCATTATCGCTCTCTGGGCCAAAAAAAATGTGGTTTGTAAACAAGCTTCTAGAAATTAAACCCATCCAAACTCCTCACTTGGTGGAAAGATTTGCTTTCCCTACTGACCTCACGACTCTGTGCTAAGCTCAGTTTAGCACTTGCATTCTTTTGCCAGGGCAAATCTTCAGGAAGACTTTGAGATTTACCTCGAGTGGCTTAACTGGTTTATGGGTGCAGGTGCATATGGTTAACAATTTAAGGACAATTTTCTGTTTCTCTTTTTATTAAAATTAAAGAGGAAATGTAGAAAGTTACTTCATCATCTCTGTGGTATTTCTACTGAAACTCTTGAGCTTAGTTACGAGAAAAGATCAGATACACTCAAGTGAGGGACACTCTTCAACTGCAGACTAGAGAACTATGACCACTAAAAGCACCATATGTTCCTGAGTTAGATCCTAAATACCAGGAAATATAACCTAGTTATAGAAACATTGGGTCATTTCATGGAATTTAAATACAAATTATAGATTAGGTGACAGTGATGGACGATGCCAACTTTCCTGACTTTGATCATTGTATTGTGGTTATATAACAGAATGGTCTTTTTCTGGAAATATACACACTGAAGTATTTTCCTAGACAGGCAACTGTCTTTAATTTACTCTCAAATGATTTAAGGAAAACAATGTATGTGCATATACTTATGGACAGGTAAACCAAAAGCCTTAGCGCAGATTTAAGCTATAATAATTTTCAGAAGTATGAATGCTATAAACTTACAAAAACATCATTTGAATGGTTAATTACTTAAATTTTTCCTATACTTACAAGTTTTATGAATTTTTAAAACTAAATATTTAAATTTAATTTCAGTCGACATTTACCGTCTTTAGTCGGAGGAATTGAAGGGTACACAAATAAATTTGGCACATGAAAATTAACATAGTTTATGTTTTAAAATATCAGTAAAATTAAAAGTCAAACAGATAAAAATGAGATGAAAATAATAATATAGATTTCTGAAGAAAAAATTTCACTAACAACATAATTTAGAACAGCAGTTATTTCCTAATCTGCATTACCACCTACTCCTAATCTGCATTGCTATATTTTATATAATTATAATTATAAAATATAGCATGTTATTTTATATAATGCTTTTTAAATTAACACCAAATTATAAACTATTTTGTTTTCCTATATTGCCTTAATAGTTATATTTTTAAATATCTTCCTATTTAAAGGTGTAACATCTACTTAGCTGTTCTCCTATAGTTGGACATTTGGACAATTTTTAATAGTTTTGAAATAATCAACAATGTTTACCTTATAAACACAGTGTTTATTTGTTTTCACATCTGCTGAATTATTTCTTTAGGATAAATTCCCACAAATGCTATTCCTGAGCCAAAGTGTATAAACCACCTTATGGGTCTAAAGAGTTGTGCCAATTTATATGGGCACTAGCAGAATTTTTCATTAAACATCATGTAACTTCATTAAAAAAAAACACCTCTAATTAAGTTTTGCCTTGTGTGATATATTTGTTATTCCAGCACAAGTGATAAGTAAATTTACATTTGTGACATGGGGAACAGTTGGATTAAAAGAATGCAAGAAAAAAAGGCAGCATGTGACTAGGAATTGTGTTACGACTATGAGAGTTTCTTGTTAGCAGTATGAGAAAACATTCATGAAACAAAGATAAAATAGTAGTCATAAACAGGGACAAACAAAATGTAAAAAAAATGTAAGTAGCATAAGGAGAAGTAGTAAAACAAGTGGTTTCGATCAAGGTTAATTTTCACTTTAGTAAAGATAGTGTCAATCTTAGATGGGGAGTGATGCCTGGAAGCCAAAGATGGCTCCATCTTCAACAGGAAGTCTGGGCAACAATTAGTGAAGAAATGGGACAATGTTACCTGGACTGGTAAATGACAGCTGTGTCACTAGGAGCCCAGTGACATTCCACATTTTCCCAGGAAATACAATCTCATTAGGGCCTGAAATATCTTTCCCCACCCTTGCACCGCTGCTATCGATCTCCATAAAAGAATCCCCCAGCCCTTTGAGATGCAGCTTGTAGGTACATACAGTTGATTCTGCAGGTGGCAAATAGGTAACTGAGGGGGAAACCTGGAAGCACCAAGCACTCTTATCACCATAAATCTTTTCATCCAGTTCATTATGTGGCCTTCCAGTTACCAAGGTCTTTTTAAATTTAGAGCGAGAGGGTTGGGGCAGGTAGCCTTACCAGGGTCATTGATCTTAAAGGGGATATGCCTGTTTAAGTGCTTTTATTCCTCTTATACAATTAAAAAAAGTAGACATCCAAGTCCGTATCTCCTCCCTTATCTTTAGCTCAAAATAGTATTGAGTCAAGGTTAATATTAGCTGGGTTTCACAGAAATGGCTTCACACCGAATTAAACTTGAAAGTAAAGAACTTTTCCGAAGAATACATCTATGTGTTTGAATTTCCCTGTGTGTTTTTTGCTATAGTTATAAATACATATAGCTCCTCAAAGAAAAAAAAATAATAGTGGTGTTATCTCAGTTATACATCTGCCGCTTACTTTTCTGAGTTTGGTAAAAAGGATATTGCTGTATATCATACAATCCGCTCATCAAAGATGAACTCAGCACTAAGCCAAGACACTTGCCCCACTAAAAGGAAGGGAATGAGAGAAGTTTTGCAATTTAATTGTACTCATTTCTTTCTGAAGGTTTTGGTTCCTTTAATATGTACCTTCCAATTGTTCTTGTTCTCTAAGCTCAGCTAACTTTAAACTTCAGACTTCTTCAAATCTTGTACCAATAACCGCTCAAGTGATTATGTCACAAATACCTTGCAGGATGTCTTTTACTGATACTTTGGACAATAACCTGGGCAAGAAATGAAAAACTTTTAACCAACTTGAGTGATTACATTTTCAAAAAGAATATGGCAAGACGTCACCAGAGATGGAGCCTAATTCTATTGTCAAATGGCTTTAAAAATCCAACTGTGAAATCCTTAAAGATTCCTTATTTTCTTCCTTTTTAGGCTCTTGTCAAACACTTGCTTAACTTGTCAATGTTTTTCATAAACAAGGGTTTGGGGAGGGGAATCAGCAATGAGTATTTATCTTCTTATTCTGATAGCCTTAGCATTTGTCTTCAGAGATTTATAAATTCTTTAAATACATTTAGTTTGCCAGATTTTTAAAGTTACCTTTACAAAGTCAAAATTTTTTCCCTAAGTTTGTTTTCTTTGTACAAACCCAGCTCCATCTTCAATCCTCCTATGTTTTGTATTTTATCTTTTAATTATCATTAAAAGTACACACTCTAGACCCCGTGATGGGTAACTTTTCATGTTGGAAAGCCACATTAATTTAGCTGTAATCAAATAAGGCCGCATTCAAGAAACTTCAATATATTTAAAAATACTTAACTACTATGCACTTAATAATCACAAAAAAGAAAAATATTTGTTAATATTGAAAGTAAGTAACCTTTAATGATTTTGCTGTGTCTGCTTTTTGTTGGAAAGCATTTGAATATTTGGTTGCATCATGGAGGTCCACAGTGTCAGTTGATCCTCTAGATGGGTGTCAGTCATTTGTGACCTTATAGGTGTCTTGACTTTGAGTTAGATAGAAGAATACAGATTCCCAAAAGTAAGTGGTTGAAAAGCAAGAAAGCATATTTTGGGTATGTTGCCAAAGGCATGGGTATTCTACTGATTTTTTCATATTTCAGTTGGATCTTTCTTAGCATGAAACAATGACTTTAAAATGTCATCTACTGGGAGCTCAATCAATTCCATCTGTAGTTCTTTAGGTGCCTTGGTGATATCAGCTAGGTGAGGCTGAAATGCTAATTTAAGTGTGATGTCATGATTCTCAAAGTCAGTGAAACTTTCATTGTAAAAAAGATAGCTTTTTTCAAAAGGCTTGGATTTGCTTTTTGTCATATATCATATGTAGACTTAGTTTTACCTTGCAAAGAAATATTCAAGTTGTTTTGATTTGACATGATATCACACAGAAATGCTGCATTCCTACAGAAATCTTCTTTCAATAATTCACATGCTAATTCTGTCCTTCATAAAATTTAACCATCTGTTCTCACAGAGATTAAATTTTGGCTAACACCTGTTCCTAGGATAGCCAACTCACTTTAGAACGATACGGCAAATCCACACTGAATACCTCATCATTGAACTTTAGCATGTTACAAAACTGATGATGCTGTGCCATATTTGCATGAATATAGTTAACAATACTTATAACTTTGTTGCAAAGTGTCACTTAAAATAGTAGCTTTAGCACAGAGATTTTGCTGATGCAAGATACAATGAAAAGAAATGACAGTATCTGGATCTGTTAATGCTTTTTTTATCTGTGCAATAAACCCTTCATGTTTTTCTGTCATGGAAGGTGCACCATCTGTACATACACTCACTGAATTTACCAAATTCAGTCCAATTTCAAGATAGGTATCTTGAAAGTCATTGAAGTATTCCCTGTGTTCTGCTCACAAGAGTGCCCAAAGCGAGTAACCCTTCATAGCAAAGAAAATCTTCTGTTATGACCTGAATGAAGTATAAAACCTGCCCCGAGTCAGTATTTTCAGTTGATTCATCCAAAGCAGTTGAATAATACATATTTTCCTTTTGAAGTATTGCATGACGTTGTTCTGTTAAGTTAAAGGCTAATTCATGCTGTGATCAGTGATGGTTCTCCTTGAAAGAGGCAGTTGTTTGAAATGTTATCAGGGTCTAAGCATCCTACAACTTTGACAATGCTTTCTTTCACAATTTCTAAATCACTGAATGGCTTCCCTTTTTCCCGAGTGTATAAACTACTTTGTAAGTTACTTCACTGGCATTATTTCCATGTCTAACTGCTACTCGAAGGAATTGTCTTTGCTTTTCTTTTCATCTTTTAATTTCTGCAATACAACCTTTCTCACCTCTCCCTCTAATTTAAAATGTCTGTGGTCCTTATGAGTGTTATAATGCTGATGAGCATTGAATTTCTTTAATGTTTATATTATGGTATCACAAAGCAAGCAAATCATCTTATCTTTAGCAGGAACAAGATAATATTGCAATTCCCAATCCTCATTAGAAAATCTGTTTTCTTCCTTCAGCATTCTCTTGGTCTTCTTTGACATGATGGGCTGTTAAGCAGACAAAATTAAAAAATACCATCGAGCTGTACAACTATTCACCAATTCTACTTCAAACAGAAACACAGTGCACCATTGTCAAAAGCTGGTAACAGACTGGCATACTGGACCACTATAAACTCTCGCCAACCAGCCCTGTTGGGTAGTGGCGCCAGTCTGGCGGGGGAAGTTAGAACTAAATTATGAGTGTAGCAGCTGTCAATTTGGTCCTTATGGCTTACAAATGTTCTAATTGTGCCGGTCAATCTGAGAGGATTATTTCATTGAAACTTATTTTATTCTTTGGTATGTTAAAAATAAAACAAAAATATAAAAGATGAACAAAAATGTATTAATAAAAACAAAAGGATTTGTTCTGTAAAATTTGGATTCAGTCGAAGGCCACACTTAAGGACCCAGAAGGCCATAGTTTCCCCACCCCTGCTCTAGACTCTGTATAAGATCAGTGTAGATAATTTAATTTTGGATTTCTTGGCTTGGAATTTAGTTTATCTCCTTAGAGCCTAAGCCTATCAGTAACTCACAAAACAATGATAGAGTTATTCTGGTAGGTGGCCCTCAGTATTGCTATGAACTGCTGAATAGGGTCTAAGAACACACTTATGAGTTGAATGTTGGATATGGAGAAGAGAAGTCCACATTGATGCCTTGATTATGTTGACTGACGTAGATATTCTAGGATGACAAATAAGAGTGGCTTGTGTTGATCACATGATGTTAAAGCTTGTGTCCTATTCGGCCACTTCCCCTTTTACTTGAAATAAACAGAGCAAGATGAAAGACAGAGCCCAACTCCAACAGTGCTTGGGAACTGATTCTGTTATGCTCCAAGACATAAAATCAATACAGATGTGAAAAACAAGGCAGAACCCCTAATTTACCTTTTATAAAACCAGTTAAGATTTTACAATATACTAGCTTTGGAGTCACATTTGTTTAAAAGGTTGTTCCTTGAGGTGTTGGCAGTTTGTATATAAAACATACTGAGTCTAGTGGCCTGTTTCTTGTGATACACTGAGATACAGTAGCAAGGAAAGTTACATCGAGTAGAGAGTCTACGCAAAGGTCAAGATGCACAATTTCTCTGTGGCCCATCTGTAAATCGCAATGAAATCACAATGAATAGCCCCATGTAGCTCACCTTATAGAAGTGGGTAGAGTTATTGAGTAACCTGCCAGCTTCTGAAACACCCTCTTTAACTGGGCCCGTAAAAGGTAATGCTGACTTTATGAAAGGCTGCTTTTTTGTCTGCAGGCAAAGTGGAAATCAGTAACAGAAAGAGAGAAGAAAGGACATAATGAAAGTGATGACTGCATAGTGGTGAAAGTCTCCCTCTACAAAGAGAAGCAAGAGAGAAAAAAAGATTGAGTTAGTCCAAACAAAGAAATAGATAGGATTCTCAATAAAGCATGGAATTAGATGATGAAACACAGCAAGGTGGAATATCTGATCCAGTTTGGCAGGGAGGGGGAAAGAAATTTCAAGTTATACTGATCTGGTTGAAATAATAAACTTGAATTCAACCTTTTTGCAATCTTAGAAACACAGTAGAGATAATTAGAGGGTAATTTTGAGCTTCTGTCTTTTGCAAAATAATCCTTTTTATAAGAGGCAGTAAAGAATATTTTATAATATTTGAACATGAGTTAGTTGATCTGACCAAAGACTGTGCCACTGGAGATTTTAAAGTAATTACATTAATGTAATTATAGAGAATTGGGGGAGAACCTGAAGATTAAAAAAAATTGTGATCTTCCAAATAGAGAAGATGAATAATCCTGGAAATGAAGTGTTCGACAGTAACTATCATTAAGAGAATAGAACAAAGTAAGTTCTCATGGGCAATGACAGGCTTTCCTTTTGAGCAACTACCTTTTAGAGAAGAATGTAGTATTATTGAGTAAATGAAAGGCCTTTTTCATATAATTCATATGATATCAGTAAAATAATTGCTAGGGTCTTCAGAATTTTATTTTCTTTTCAATGACCATGAATGGAATTAATTCTTTTATTCCAACAAATAGTTATTGAATTTCAACTCCATGTTAAACACTATTCAAAATATTGCAGGATTTTAAACAAGGATAAAAAACATTGTTTGCTTTTCTTCAAGGAACTTAAAGTCTTGAGTGTGTGTGTCTGTATCTATCTTCATCTACATAATGTATATGCATTTTTGCATATAAATAAATATTTTTTATTCACACACAATTTCAACAATAAAGAAAATATATATAATAGACATTATTCTAGCTTATTCATTGCTTGTTTTAAGTGTGCTAAGTGTTGGAAATAAAAAGATGCATAAAACTTTTGTCTTTACTATGAAGGACTATACAACATAGGAGACGGGGAAAAGACCCAAAAGGAAATGACTATAAAACTATATCCTACATATTAAGTAAATGAAAGAGGAAACAGTCTTACCTAAGGGCATCAAAAAACTTTCAAAGAAGGCTCCTATAAACATTCCAGTGAAGGAGAGTAGAGAGGTGGGAAAAGGAAGCCCTGAAGGCAGATCGGATAGCATGATGACATGCATAGAGGTCAGGAAGCAAATGTATTTTTCAGAAATGTGTAAGTAGTCCAGTTGAGGGAACAGAGAATATAATATATACAGTGGCTGGAGAAGAGTCAGGAAAGTTACATAAGACAGCCCAGGGTGTGCCATGCTGTAGAATCTGTACAGCACATCATGAGCAACGAGGAGC
This sequence comes from Indri indri, assembly GCA_004363605.1. Lineage (NCBI taxonomy): Eukaryota > Metazoa > Chordata > Mammalia > Primates > Indriidae > Indri > Indri indri. The sequence continues at coordinate 13,534 of RJWJ010026195.1, forward strand.
CATCATTTTACTTAGTTTAATGTAATTAATTTATTTGTTTTTCATCATACTATTTTATGTATTTATACATTTACATATATTATTTATTATATTAATTCAATTTTTTTTATAGATTACTTCTTGAGTAATTTATAAGTTCCTATAGGTAATATACACACTTGGTATAAATTTCAGATGACACCTTTATAAAATATACCCATTCTGTTACTTATCTGAACAGTGCCTACTGATTCCTATATACAAGAAGTAACAAAATAACAAAACTTGTTGTCTTCTGAAATTTATACCAAGTATATATATTACCTATAGAAATGTATAAATTACTCAAAAAGTAATCTATAAGAAAAATTGAATTAATATAATAAATAATATATGTCATTTCCTGTAACACTTAACTTGTTTTCTATAGCCATAATACCCACTGTTGTTTTAGTCTTTCATCAAGAAAATACTAGCTAACCAAATTCAATAGCATATCAAAAAAATAATCCATCATGACCAAGTGGGCTTCAGCCCAGGGATGCAAGGATGGTTCAACATATTAAATCAATAAATGTGATTCACCATGTAAACAGAAGCAAAAACAAAGACCATGTGATCGTCTCAATAGGTGCCGAAAAAGTATTTGACAAAATTTAGTACCATTTCATGATAAAAACCCTCAACAAACTAGACATAGAAGGAACATGTTAATATCTCAAAATTACAAAAGCCATATATGACCAACCCACAGCCAATACCATACTGAATACGGAAAAGTTGAAAACATTCCCACTAAGAACTGAAACAGGACAAGGCTGCCCATAGTCACCACTTCTGTTCAGCATAGTGCTGGACGTCCTAGCCAGAGCAATCAGGCAAGAGAAAGAAATAAAGGGTATCCAAATTGGGAAAGAGAAGCTCAAACTATCACATTTTGCTGATAATATGAGCTTGTATCTAGAAAACCCCAAAGACTCCACCAAGAGACTCCTGGAATTGATATATAAATACAGCAAAGCCTCAGGTTACAAAATCAATATACACAAATCAGTAGCATTCCTATACACCAGTAACAGTCAAGCTGAGAGTCAAATCAAAGACTCAATATCATTCACAATAGCTACAAAGAAAAGAAAATACTCAGGAATTTACTTAACCAGGGAGGTGAAAGATCTCTACAAGGAGACAACAAAACACTGAGGAAAGAAATTATTGATGACACAAACAAATGAAGAACATAACATGCTCATGGATTAGTAGAATCAACATTGTCAAAATGTCCATACCACCCAAAATGATTTATAGATTCAATGCAACATTCTAAAGCTGAATGTACTCAATGCTTACCTTGGGTATTTTAGCCTTCATTTCTCTGCTCATCCTTTGGTTGACTGAAGTTTTGTTTGTTTATTTGTTTGTTTTTCTCTTTAGAGTTCTTCCAAGCAGAGCTCATAAAATTTCTAAGATTTGAATGGTCAAAAATATTTAAATTCAATGTTTCTATTTGACTAATAGTTTGGAGGATTATAAAATTATTGATAAAACTTTTTTCTCTAAGAGCCTTGTGAATATAGATTCACCATCTTTCAGCACCTGTTGTGGAAAGTCTGATCTCACCAATCCTCCACGCCCACCTCTTATAGGGAACATTATTTGGTATCAGGCTTAACATCCAAAGGATTATTTCTTCAAGTTTAAAATCCAGTATATTTACCAAGTCACAAGGAGCCTTTCAAATCTATAAATTCCCAAATATTTCCCTTAAGTCTGAAAAATTTTCTTAATTCATATATTTGAATAGATTTTATCCAATACACTTAAATAAATCTCTTCTTCCTGATTATCAATTATCATATTCATCTATCTTTCAAATCTATACTTTCTTCTTTCTTCATTTTAATTTTGTGTTTTAGTTTGGTTTGTTTATTTTAATTTCAATTTCATTTTGATGTTTTTCTTGCTTGTCATTTTTGCCTTTGCTTTCAATAATGCCAGTTCTTGTTTTTACTGCTTTCAGTTTGCCATTTATTTTATGATGATTTAATTTCTCTCTTTCACCTTTTTTTTCTTGAGCTTTGGTTTGGCTGAATGCTCAGGGATTTGGAAATAAGGGGGCTGGTGTTATTGGTGATAAAAAATTTTGAGTAGCAATTTTATGAAAGGGACTGCAGAATGAGCCTTGATTAAGACAACTTGTTTTCCAAGTAAATATTCACCAAAAGCCACATACAGCAGGGAAAGGTATCAGTAATCAGGTGGGAGAACTGTCCTATCTAGTGTATAGCATTCCCTTTCATCAGCAACCCCATGGCTCGCTCAATAAGCTCATGGGGACAGGGATGAAGATTATATTAATACAAGGGCTCGACAGCATGGACTTCTCTTTTCCAATGGTGACCTGGCTACTGCCAGGGCTCGGAGTCCAATTTTGCAATGTGTGATCAACTCTAAGCCCTGTTATCATAGTATATGGTAAGGGACCAATCAACCTACCAGTGGTAGGCTGATTACATTGGAACCCTATCATCATGGAGGGGTCAGTGATTTGTCCTCCCTGGGAAAGACTTATAATCTGGCTTCAGAATTGCCTTCACCACAAGCCATGTTTATGTGGGCAATATAAGCTGTGAGTGAGTAAATGCCCTATGCAACAACATTCACTCAGACCAAGACTCCGATTTTATAGCAGAAGGATTAAGACAATGGGTTTATGTTCATGGAATTCAGGGGTCCTGTGATGACTACCCATGATCCAGAAATAGTTGGCCGTATTGAAAGTAAAATAATATATTAATGATTGTGAGTCCTCCCAGGAGACAAAACTGGTGCTTCATCCCTCATAGCTAGCATTCATGAATCCAGAAGTGAGGGGTGGAAGTGGGAATGTTGCTTTATGTTTTTATATTTAATGACTTATTTGCAAGATTTTGCTTTCCATACCCTAACTCTAGGTTCTGCTGTTTCAGACATCTTAATAGCCATTGTAGAAATGCTTCCGTCAGAGGATTCAATACTCCTTTCATTGAAATTTCAAGCTTCTCAGGACATAGTGTTAGAAGGGATAAAAGGAGGTTTTATGCTAAATGGGATAACTGATTCTGGTTTTCAGGCCGCAGTGGGGTTGTTGATAAATACTAGGTGTGGGAGTATGAACAGAGGAGTATTTTTTAAACTCAGGAGGTACCCTGGTATGACTTTCGCTTTTTCCATGTGCAAGGATAAATTTATTTGAAGACTAAAGCAACCTCATATGTAGGCAGGGACACAAAGAGGTATGATAGTCCAAGATTGAAATTTAGGCCATCCACCAAGAAAAGAGCTCAGGGCATCTCAAGTGTTGACAGAGGGCAAAGGGAACATAGAGATGGAATGAATAAACTAATGAATACCAATCAAGGCTTTTTGATCCATGATATAGACGTTAGTAGTACCTATCCTGTAACTTCTTATTGATGTTACAACTAATATTTAAATTATTTCATTTCCCCTACTATTTTTCTATAGAATGCATTTACAATAGGTAACCGTAAAATATAGCACACAGGTTACATTAGTCTACAAGTTAATTTAGCCAATAATTTCATGGGAAAACTGAAGGAGAAAGGATATCACTTAGAAACACTAGCCTTAGAGGAGGAAATGACCATGGAGACTTTGGTTTGTCTCGTTTATGATGGATAGCTATTTTATGTTTGTCAGAGCAGGATGGCGGTGTCATTTGTAATTGAAATATGGAAGAAGGGTATACCCTGTACTCGTGGTTGAGCAGTCTTGGAATCAGATGGGCGAGTGTTTATCACATGTGTTGGAAGAGGCAGTCTCCTGCATGCCGTCTTTTGACCTCCACTCAGCAGCATAAGAATAGACCTTGGCCCTGGAGCACTTCTTTACCAAGAGATATAGAATCTTCACAGTCTGTGCTGGACTTTTTGCCTTGTGTAGAAATATTTTTTTCCCTCTTTCAGTCTCAGTGTGTATCCTTTGTTCTACTTAAGCATGCATATCATACGGCACACAGCCAGCTCCACCGCTGTCTCTGTCCTCTGTGGGGAGGAGACGGATCCTTCTATTGAAGTGCAAGAGGGGTGAGTGTGGCCCAATTGACCTATGGTGGCTGCCAGAAGGGACCCACTGGCCATGGGGGACTGGTACCCACTGCTGAAGCTAATCTTGCTCTCTTTCTTCTCCACGCAAGTAAAGCATTGTTCTATCCAGTGTTTCACCATGTTATGTTATGTTTTTCTTAGTGGCTCTGATACCAAGATAAAATGGGCAGAAGTGCTTAGATTTCTACCCCTAATAATAGGCAACAGATGACACCTACTCTACAATATATGTGTGTGTCAGAATCTTTTATATTCTACTCCTACATTTTAGTTATTTCCCACAACACAAGCCCCACGTTCCCAAGGTAAAAACCTGAATAGTCAGTTTTGCAGTTGCCGTGTGGCTGGGGTTATAGCATGTATCCTCAGCTCTGCCCAACAGATGCCCTTCATGTCTTCATTTCTGGAAAGAGCTGTGTGAGGAGGGAAGTGTTATTTTATCAGTAGGGCTGCTGAAGCTTGCAAGAGAGATATAGAGCCTTCAGACGCAGTTTGAGCTGTGATCCTTCAGGAGTATCCTTTGCTCAATGTTCTGGGTTCAGGATTTGGTGCCCAATGTTCACGATGGGTACTATGCAACAGCAGCAGTGGTATAATCATGTCTGTGAGAAAATCAGTGGTGTGGTTTTTATCCTGTTCATGTCTCTCTATTCTTTGGACTGAAATTTGTTTCTGAAACCCTAGAGATTTTGAGAGCAATTGCATATGCTTTAATGAGTTCCTTTTTCCTTCAACTTGCAGGAGTAGATTCTACTGTTTGCAACTAAGAATTGTGACTGCCTTACCCAGTGATCTCAGGTTTTAACAAGTTCCCGAGGTGATTCTTATACGTAACATATACAATATAGGTACAGGTGTTAGGGGGAATATCTATGAAGATTCACTAATCTTTAAAAAAAGAGACAGAGACAGAGAAACAAGGTCATGGAGCTAGCCAGTGGCAGGTTTTAGGATTTTGCCTCCAAAGTCTGTCTTGTACCATATTATTATAGAATTGAGGTAAGGGAAAACATAGAGAAAGACATAACAGGATTTGTGGTATGTTGTTTGGTCTGAATGTTTATGTCCTCCCAAAATTCATATGTTGAAATATGAAGGTGATAGTATTAGGAGGTGGGGCCTTTTGGGAGGTGATCAGGTCGTGAAAGTGAAGCCCTCCTAATTGGAGTTAGTGCCCTTGTAAAAGAGGCCCCAGAGAGCTGCCTTGCCCCCTCTGTCGTGTGAGGACACAGCTAGAAAGAGCTATATATGAAAAGCAAGCTTCATCAGATATCAAATATGCTGGCATCTTGATCCTGGACTTTCCAGTTTCATAACTGTGAGAAATAAATTTCTGTTGTTTCTAATCTACCCAGGTTATGGTATTTGTTGTAGCAGCCTAAGTGGACTATGACAATGTATTAATATACATGCTAACATTCAGCTTGTAGATGAGTCTACGTCAAAGGCCAAGGAAAAGGGACTGAGAGAAACTAATTTTCCAGAGAAGTTGAGATGGAACTCTGAATTGACGAGGAAGACAGCTGTGAAAACAGGGAGTTTGTGTAAGGTGCCAATAGGTGAATACCGTATCTAATTGTGTAGTAAATAATTTAATCTTGCTCAAAAACAGATCTGGCCTTTGCCTTAGAGATTATATTTGGGAGGTACTCTCTAAGCTATTGCAATAGCATGCCTTATAGGGGTGTCTTTGTCTGGGGGCCTTGGATCACACTGGATAGTCTAACAATGTGATTTAGGGTGAGGACCTTAGCATAAGCCGGCTGGTAACAATCTGACTTAGGGTGGGGATTTGGGGTCACACACTTCCAACCAACCTGGAAACAGAGATCAAAACCATGTGAACTATCAATCAATCATGCCAATGTGATGAGGCCCCAGTAAAAACTCTGGACACTATGGCTCAGGTATGTATTAGGTGTGGCTCAGGTTGGCAATACTCCATGCATATTGTTACACCTTGTGGCTGAGAAGTTAACCCTGCTCTGACTCCACAGTGAGGACTGTAATCTCCATATCTGGACCCCTCCTGGACTCTGCTGTACGTGTGCCTTCCCTTGGCTGATTTTAATCTACATTCTCTCACTGTGGAATCATGTATAACCACGAGAATGACAGCTTTCAGTGAGTTCTGTGAATTCTGTTAGCACATTACCAAACCTGAGGTTGATTTTGCGACCCACCACCCACAACTTGCAATCGGTGTCAGAAATGAGAGTGTTCTGTGTGGACAGTGTGCCCTCAAGTTTGGTCTAAACTCACACACAACTGTAATAGTGAGGAAAAGGAACCAGCATCTGTGAAGGTGCTCTTGGACCAATACCAAGTGCTATGTTTAAGTGGCCTCATTTAATCATCCTGATTAACCTGTGACAGAAGTGTTATCCTCATTCTTCAAATGAAGAAACCATGGCTCAGCAAAGTTTTCTGACTTGTCTAAAGATACCAAGGTCAGGGAACACACTAAGCTCTCCAATTTTTTTGGATAGTAAGGGTAAGAATCCATCGCTAGAATCAATAGTAAACTAGGTCACACCAGAGGTGAAAGACCATGGCTATAAGAAGGACCTGTTAATCTAACAGGCAGTAATAAAAAACAATGCTGAGAATTATTTAGCATTTTGGACCTCTGAAATATGTCATCAATTGAATCTGAACTTGATTATTGCTCAAGTGTGTACTTTAGCCCTAATTTATCTAAAACTCTACCTTTGATTTGTGGAACTCAGTAAATATGTATTGGAAACCTACTAAGTTTTAAACACTGTGCATTTACTGCACATACATAGTAAACAAAATAGATACTATCCCTGTCCTAAAGCAATATTGGAGATACATTAAACAGGAACCAAAGGGAATATTATACATACATAAAATTATAATGCTGATAATTGCTCTGAAGGAAAATTTCAAGCTGCTAGGTAGGGATTTGCATGGGGAGGTCAGAAAAGCCTTTTTGAAACAAGTGACATTTAAGCTGAGATTTAAAGAATTAATGGATGCTAGTCAGGAGAGGTGAAATAGTGTGAATACTCAAGGCAGAGGGAAGAAATGCACAGGCGCAAAGATCTTGGCATGTTTCAGAAATGAAAGGCAACGTGATTACACCGCAATGACAGGGCGATGGGGGCAGTGCCAGGTGACTGCGAGCCGTAATCAGGACGGTGGAATTCATAGGTAGGACAGTATCTGGATTTTAAATGTGATAGAAAACCAGGGTACAACCAAAGAAGGTGACTGAATGAGCAAAAGATAAAAGAAAGGCTCAAGTTCATTCATGGGAAATTTTGGATAGCACAGAAGATGAATCTTAGATGCCCCAGTAAACAGAATATAGTATTATACCTCAAGGTTTCTCACCGTTTTATTTTCTAAAATATATGTAAAAAATTAGTGCATGTTGTATATATAACCTAATCAAACTACGCTTTTCCGCGGCTCCAACAGAAGATTTCTTCAAGGGACTATATATATATATATATATATATATATATATATATATATATATGTATGTATAAAACCCTGTATGCAATCCTTTAGTATATCTATCAATAATTTCAGTAGGTTAGATTGTCTTGCAAACAAAACTGAATGAAAATTTCAGACCGTTCTTGGGGAATATAAGTGACCATTTCCAATTTGAAAAAATAAGAGAGTAAAAAAGGAAAGCCATTCTAACAGATTATTTAAAATTCAGCTTGTTATCATTTCAACAACTTGATGTTCTGACCATGTGTACATGGTTCGTGTGTCTGAAAGTCGCTGCAGTCTGAGGAGTATGGCACTTGTGCTGAGGGTTGCAGACTTTCTATTTAAAGTCTCAATTGTTGGCAACCCAATTTTCTTTCAGATTCAGTCTGTTTGTTTTGTTCGGTTCTAGCAGCTCAGCCTGAGTCTGGTAAATAATTTAAGAATCTTGACTCCAACCACTAGAACACTTCGTTCTAAATCATCGACAACGTTTTCTCTTTTCAAAGAGACCCAACCAGCCCCAGCTCCCTGTCCTCATTCTAAATTAATTTCCGAGAACTTCCAGTTTGTGATGGCTGATGGAGTCTAGGAGGTTATACCTCTTCCCTCCCTAAAGCCTAAAACGAAGTGACAGGGGAAAAAAAAAAAAATCTATAGCAGCATTAGAAATCTGGGAATTTGCCCATCAGCAGATCATAACATTTAAGAACCTATGCTATAGATGCTACAAAATTTGGTAATTGTGAACATAATAAAGCAATAAAACAAGTGAGCTTCTGAACATGCAAACTAGGTAAGAGACGGGATCCAAACAGGGGATTTCTCTAAAATCAGAGTCAGCAGAGGTGGGCCGTAGACATGGGCTCTGGAGCAATCAGCAGTGCTATTAATTGAAATTAAAGGGCTCTACATAGCATATCCTGACCAGTCTTTGTCATAGAAGCCGAATGTGGAATTTGATATCTTATATAGGACTTCCTCATTGCTGCAAGAAAACGAAGAGGCAGAGCTCTTCCAGACAACTCCAGGCGCCCACAAAGGACAAGGAACACCTTCTCCCGGGGGACAGAGGCCTCCCTCGTGCACAATAAAGAAAAGCTCTCTTGGTTGCACGCCTGCCCAGCTCCTCCTTGTAGCGATAGTTTCTGTAACCAGAGTCTCAAGTCCCTGAGGCAGACAGTGATTCCACTGCCCTCTTTGGACCTCAAGTGCACAGAAGTGTATTAATCAAAATCCTTCCATTACTGATCTATGTGTGACTCACTTTGTTTCTGTAGTTGGTTATTTTTAACACTGTTATAGCCATCCATGAACCTGCCAACTGTAATATAAGCTACGATCTTGGTAAAGACTGTATCTTCTCCCATCCCTCTGCCACCCCTCACCTGAGAAGGGCATCATCTTGAATCCCACTTTCATCATTTTGTTACTTTCCCTTTTACGCGTTTGTTTTGTATGTAGGAATTGCTAAAAAATATTATTATATTTCTTGTTTATATTTAATTTTATAATAGTGGGTATCATCCTGCATACAATATTGCCACGGTTTCTCTATTCTTGATATAATGTTGCTTAATTTCATTCCTACTGTTGTATATCTCCATAGTTATTCCCCCTGACTGCTGTGTAATACGTCATTGTGTGCATCTGACACATTTTAGTCACCCACCCTTCCACTGGAGGGCATTTGGGCTGTTTCCAAAGTGTGGATGATAGGAATAGGGCAGCTATAAATAGTCTGGATCATGTCTCCTGTGTCCATGTGCAAAGGTTTCTCTTGGGTATACACCTAGGATTGGAATTGCCAGGCCAAAACATGGGTGAATATCTAACTCTACAGGGGAATACCAAACCATTTTCCAAAGTAATTGGTCTAATGTGTAAGACAATGTATAAGACATTCCATCAACACACTTCTCTCCAACACTTCATATTGTCGGACTTTCAATTTTTGTCAGTTAAATCACGTAAAGTGAACAAAGTCATTATCGGCAATTCCCTCATCACTAATTACGTTGACTGTTTCTTCATAGATCTTTTGGCCATTTGTGTTTCCTTCTCTTTGAAATGACTGTTCTCCCTTCCCACACCACCCCTGCTCTTTTTATGAGTTTGTTGGTGTTT
>RJWJ010026196.1:0-23197 GCA_004363605.1 Indri indri
CCTCAAGCCCGCCAAGCTCCACACCTCTATCTTTGTCCAGTTTGAGAGGGGGAAACTTTGGGTGTGAATGGCTTTCAGCCATAGTATGGGGTATCTCGCAGCTGGCAGAAACCTCAGGGATCTCCAGAAAGCAGTTGTGAAAATGGGAGGGAAGGAGGAGCAGGTAAGGAAACCCCCTTCTTTGGACCCAGGAAGCTCATACTCAGAGAATCTCAGATGGCCAGATCTCCAAGGAACAGCAGAGCAGGGCCCAGCCCCTTCACTGGAACTTGTGTCAAGACCAGAGCATCCAGAGGTACGGACTTAGAATCTGTGGCTCCCGACTTCCCTCCCGGCCTCCTTCCACTTTGCCATTCTGTCAATGGTCTACCCACTCTTTTGCTTTAAAACCTTTATCCTGGAGCTTTTTATCCTTCCAAGAGATCTTTACTAAGCAAATGGGAGTCCCAGACAGCCTCTGCCCCTGGGGGTGGGCTCCTGCCTCACTCTGGCTAGTGAAGATCCTTTCAGTGGCTCCTGGGTCCCTGGGAGGAAGTTTGGCCTGCAAGCCATGAATGTCACCTAGGCCCTGGGCTCACCTGTGCAGCCAGGTTCTCTGTCCTCCTCAGGAGCTGAGCTGGGACAGTGCGCCTTCCTCCCCTCCCTTTTCCTACCCCGGGCTTGCTCTCTGCCCACGGACCCAGCACTCCCAGACACAGCCTCCCTGTCTTCTGGCAGATTTACTGTTAGCTCCCTTCGTGTGTAATGATTTTCCATGTCTTAACCTCCCCATATCCGCCATCCCCATCCCTCTAGTGTGAGTCCTCAGGCTGCGGAGTGTCGCATGAAGGCTGCCTGCCACTGGAATGCGCTCTCTCGGGTCCGTGTGTAGCGCAAGCCGCAACGGGCGGGAGTGTGTGGCTGTGAGCTATCCCGGGAGGACAATGAGACTTTTATTCCTGGCCTGCCTTGGCTGGCAGTCTCTCTCCCACTCTCTTTCTTGGTTGGGCTTTGGTTTAAAGTTACCCTTTCAGGATTAGATTGGTGTTTTCTTTCCCATGCCACCGGGGAAGTTTCTGTTTCCGAAGTGGACCGTACACAGACGGGTCAGTCAGTCACAGGCCACAAGCAACGGGGCAAAGGCTTCTCTCAATCACCCTGTCAAACGGAGGCCAACCAAACCTGCTTCTTGCCACCTGGACAGGCACGTCGCACGCTGCAAGCTAATCTTTAAGTTATTGTTTTTTCACTGGGTATATGTGATTATAACCAAGCGTCCCCACTCCATCTGCTCCCTCCCGCCCCAGGTTTCACAGAAAATCTTGGAAAAAGAATTGCTTGTTGGGGGGAAGGGGGTCTGTTCAAGCAGCCTTTGCTCTTTGCCCCTCATTTTATGCCTTCAGCCACTATGAAGTATGGCCACCAAATGAAGTATGGCCACGTCCCAGTCTTCTTTTCTCTGAAACTCCAACTGACAAAACAAATGAAACAGCCAAAAAAAAAAAAAATTTTTTTTTCCCTTGACCCAGCTGAAATGGGACAGTTTTTTGAAAAGTACTGAAAAACTGTAGGAAAGAGAAGGTGGGAACCAGCATCTCTGTAAAATCAGTGAAGCTCTTTAGAAACCCAAAAGCTCTTATCCTAAGATTTTTAGGCCCTAGGGGCTTATGCAGGGTTGACATTACCTTCCCGGAGCCTTTCCCATGGCTAAGTGGCAGGCTCCCTATTATTTGTGCTTGGGGAGGCTATGCCCCTACAAACACACCCCAGCTCAGCCCGCAGCCAGCCCACAGGGGAGTCTTATGAAAACTTACCCCCTTGTAAGCCACGGCATGATGTTGCTTTAACCACACGATAACCACACATACAGCTAAACCCATACCATAAGAGCGAGCACATTAAGAACTAGGCATGAAGTCTCTCAGTGTACCAGTACCTTATCTGAGACTTTATCTTTTTCTTTCTTTCTTCTTCTTTTTAATCCAAAGGTAACACTTACTTATAAGAAGGACATGAAGTAAGCAAAACAAAACAAAATACATTCCTCTCATCCCTCCTTCCCAAATTCTACTCTCTAGGGGTAATGATTGATAGTTTAGTGTATATCCTTTCCAATCTGACATTTTCAATGAGCCAAATAAATACTCCAGGGCTAAGTTTTTGTTGTTGATGTTTTTAGCTATTGTTTTCAACTCTACTTTATTGGGGAAAATTTACATACAATAAAATACACCCATTTTACGTGTACAGTTGGATGAGTTTTGATAAATGTATGCACCCTCTGACCACCACCCCAATCATGGTATAGAACATTCCTGTCACCTGGAAGTTCCCTTCATGTTGGCAGTTCCCCCACCCCAGCCCGAGCCCCAGGCATCTGCCCTCTGTCATTGTAGGCTAGTTTTGCCTTTTCTAGAACCTCATATAAATGGAATCATGCAGTATGTACGCCTTTGTGTCTGGCTGTTGTTGTTGTTGTTTTTTTAACAGCATAATGTTTTTGAGATTTGTTCATATTGCTGTGTGTATGAGCAGTTAGTTCTTCTCTAACTCTGACTTCTCTGTTGCTGAGTAGTGTTTCGTTATATGGATGTACCATAATTTGCTCATCCACTTCTGCAGCTGGACATTTGAGTTGTTTCCAGTTTTGCGGCTATTATCAATTGCCTGAAAAGCTGTTATGTGGTTATTTTTAATCATGAAAAAAAGAGAGAGAGCAAATCCAAATCTAGCTCAGGCCTATAATTTAGAGCTTAGTAATTAGCAAGCATATTTCTAAGGCAAAGATCTTAATGTGAGCAAGAAATACAGATAGGCCATCTTAATCTTGATTATAATGACGATAATTATTAACGTTAAATGCTTACATTACACTTCCAATTTGCAGAGTCTATTTTTAGCTATGATCTCTGGCAGTTGAGTAATTCTATAAATGCCAGGCTCTTAACGTACTCATTCTCAACCCTACCTCCTCCTCCACCATCCACCAAAGGGACAGGGCCGACTCCACTGGAACATAGAAGACATGAAGGATTCTACTAATAGTTTTACCCAGGAAACATTGAGCCATGTGTCTGCTCACACAGATCATTTAAGTCCTGATTTAGATGGAGTTCTAGGGAATTTAATAAGAACTATTTCAACAGGTCTACTATATATACATCCATTAATTAAAAAGAATCCATTAAAAAGAACCTTGAAAAAATATAAAGTAGATAGCACCAAAATACAATTCGACTTATTTTGATGACTTCATGAGGTAATTTTGATGATGAAAGACATGCCACCCAAAAAGCAAAATCATCCAGCACAGTAGTAGAATAAACCTACACATTCAAGCCACGATGCTTATGCCTCTAACCAGGAATGCAATTTTCCCCTTGCTGGAATTATTCATTTCCTTTTTAATAGGTCACGTCTCATTTACCTTGATTTAGCACTGGACCAAATACAGTTATATATTTGGTGTGGGGGAGGGAGAAGAAAGAGAGAGAACAAGAGAGAACTTTATGAGAAATATGGTGGCCCTGTTCTTAAACTCCAAGTACTTGCACGTCAGAAATGGAACCACATCTTGGATTCTTTTTCTATTGTGGAAAGAGTAAAGGGCTTTTCTATGTTTATGTACTTGAAAGAATAATGAGAAGTATGCTTGAAAATACCGTTTGATGAATAGTGCGTTTGCGCGTGTCGCTGCGAGGAAGTATCATATTGCACATTTCACCACAAGGCCAAGGAGAATATTTAAAAAGAAAACTCCGCTGGAACGTGAAAAATAGACCAATCTCTACATCTGTCTGCAGGAGGAATAAATCACTAAACAAATATTTTAATGGCCTTAAAATACAATCAAAAAGAGCAATTCTCTAAGGTGGTTGGTTTGAGTCCTCATTAGAAGGTTTATTTTCTTTGAGTGTATGAATTGTTCTACACAATTGCAGTTATGATGAATTTACAGGAAAAACATCATGTGACCACGACAGGGGCATTCTACCCAGGAGATGTAATAGAAATAAAGTACTGAGACAAACAACGGACTGGAACAGTTGGCCTCGACAAGGAAATGCCACAGTCTGAGATTCCAATTCTGCCAGAAATGGACTTTAAAAAATCCGCATAGAACCCTGAATTCTTTCTACTATATCACCCTTTGTGCTACAATCTCTGTTTTACTTAAAAGCCCATAAGGTAAACATAGCACTCGATAAATATTTGTTGAGTAAATAAATATTAAACCAAATGGAGTTCTTAACATTCTACTAACTTTTAAAATAGAATTTTAAAAAATAACTTACCACTGGTCTGGAGGACGGAGATCATTTGATCAGAAGTTAGGAAAATATCATGACCTTCAGAGATGATGAACTGTCCCGAACTTGACCTTCAGAGATGATGAACTGTCTTGAACTTTGGTTTCTCTTTTGATAAAAGGTTAACATTCTTTCCCATTGGATCACATATTAGAGAGCTTTGTATATTTTAAATGTGGTCTGAAAAAAAAAATCTTTATTTTTTAAACTAAAAAAAGTAATACAAACTTGCTTTGCCAGGTTAAACAAATGCATAAACTATGCAAAATGTGGTAATGCTTCTACCTAAAGTCTGCCAGTTCTCAGAGGTAACGGTGGTTAACAGTGCAAGGTGTAACCTTTCAGTAGTTTTCTATGCTCTTCTAAATGCATAGATGTTTTCAATTTTTTTTAAGCCAAAAAAATAAAGTAGCACACTATACATGTTATTTTTTAATTTGCTTTTCTCTTAGTGAGATTTTTTAAGTTCATATGCTAGAACAGGGTCTAACCCAGGCTTCAAAGGAAAGGATCTCTTTCATTCATCGATCCATTTAACAAATTTACTGAGTCTTTACGTATACTTGGTACTGCTCTGGTTGCCGGGAAGTCACAGGAAAAGGGTCCCCACCTTCATGGCTGACTCCCTGCATCAGTACTCAGTGTCTCATTGTGAGTGTTCAACATCTACCTCTTGAACATTTGGGAAACACACATTTTACTCACTGGCTGAAGCATCTGATTTCAAACCTTCCATGGGGGTAGTTTACACCGAATTTTAAAATTTAGTTAGAGAAGTATATTATCTAATAGCTCTTGATTACATATGTTTTTGAATAGTCCCATTGAAAGCAAAAGATGTTCTTATCTTTGAGTTCAGACCAGAATATGTGTTGTCTCCTCTTGCTTTGTTCGAGTATCATTGATACACAATACGGTATGGCTGCAGTTCTTCAATGTCTAGTGGGAGGATTTGTAATTCTCCTTGTGCCACCAAGTTATCCTGAAATCATACCACCATCCATGAGAAAAATCATTCCTCAGCAGGAAGTGAGCCTGTTTTCATACACTGCAAAGAAACTGCTGTCCTGGCTTAGATAATACTCTAGAATGGAAGGTCATCTTTAAACACAATGTCTTAAAGAAAAAGAATAAATGCCTCTGGATTTTCTTGTTTCATATTTTTCCATGCCAAGGGCTCACACACTTGAGTCTTTCGTTGCCTAGAATCTTAGCTCCCCAAACCCTGGAGTCAAAATTACAGTTCATCACTGCCCAGGCCACAATAGTCCCGTCTTAGGAGTAAATGTAAACCCTGTACTAAGGAAAACATTTGGGAGGCCATTTCTTAATGTTATCTCCTTCCTCACACACCTGATTGCTTATGACAAAGAGATTGAGCCTCTGTCTGTCTCCTGAGGCTGCTGGCCCAGTTAGTCTGCCCTCCACATCTCCCGTGGGCCCCCAGAGTTAAACAACTGGCTGCACTGCACAGAGAACCCATTGAGCTCACCCTGGTAACTTGCTGGCCATGCCAAGGTAGCATTTATAACTGCCCGCTGACCTTGCTTGGCCTACAGTAGACTGTGTGGGCATTTGAACACCTCTGCCCAATTCTCAATCTTGGGCAAGAACTTTTTGAGCCCTGACAGCTGAAGTGAACTGGGTGAAGGACAAAGGAGCATTTGCAGGGGCCTGAAAATGAACCTCTTCTGGGTGAAGCAAGGAAATGTCTTAGGCCTGGTCTGGCTAGGCTGAGGTTGGGAGAGCCGCCTGTGGGAAGTGGCAGTCCAGCATGGCCCCGAGCGTCCCCACACATCCCTGCTGAGTGTGCCAAACAGCAAAGCCCAGCAGTCTTCTCAATCTGAGCTGTTTCTGCAGTTAGTCATGTGGACAATTAAGCAGGTCAAGGTGGCCATGGCGTGAGTACTGTGCTGAACAGTCACCCCTGGTGGAGGGCGATTGGCTTAATGCTTGAGGTAGAAGGTGCTGAGCTCTGGGCTCTGGGTTCCTTAGCTGTGGCACAATCCACTGTGTGCATAGTTATCATCTCTGCCTATCATGTCTCTCTGTGGGACTTGGGCTTAGGGAATTGGCTCTATTGCTGCTGTTCCTGCAGTTTCCTGCATTGTGAATAATAAACTGAGTTGAGTCTCACTGTTTACCGTCAGTATGCTTGGAGCTGTGGCAAGCCAACCTGCTTGCTTGCTGAATTAGTTTCCTACTGCTGTTGTAACAAGTCACCACAAACTTAGTGGCTTCAAACAATGCAGATTTATCTTACAGTTTCGGAAACCTGAAAGGAGTCTAAAATCAAAGGTGTCGGCAGTCCTATATTCTGAAGGCTGCAAAGAAGAATGTTTCCCTGAATTTTCCAGCTTCTGGAAGCTACCTGCATTCCTTGGCTCAGGGCCCCTCCATCTTCAAAGCATATCACTACAACCTCTGCTTTCATCATCCTGTATCTTTTTTCTGTCTTTTACCTTGCCTCCCTCTTGCGAGGACCCTTGGGCCCACCTCACCATCTCAAACCCTTAATTATATCCACAAAGTCCCTTTCACCACGTAAGGTAACATACTCACAGCGTCTGGACGTTAGGACACGGACGTCTTTTGGAAGCCATTGTGCAGCCTCCCACACTTGCTTAGTCATCTTCTTTGAGGTCTTGCCATTTCTTACCATGCTCTATGATGTTATTTCTTGCCTAATACTCCAGAACGTAGCATTAATAGCAGCACACTCGTACTAATCTGTCCCTCGTGATTTTACCTGATGCTATGGTACGAGGGTACAACTTGCTATTTCCAGGATAAATTCAGAGGCCTGGTACCTTTAGAATAAAGCTGTATGAGGCCAGAGATTGTCTGATTTACTTATGAATGAGCCCCAATGCCTAAAACTATGCCTTCTGGAATAAGGGAATGGTTAATAAATATCCATTGAAAAATAAATAAAAAGAAAAAGAAAAAAGAAGAAAATAAGAGAAAACAAAAACATGAAAAAAATAAAAAATACATATCTGTTAAATGTTTGAATTTATTCAGCTTGCTTGTTGTTGGCTGTCTACTTCAACTCATACATGAATTCTGAAAATGAGTCACAGCCAGAAATCCCATATCTATGTAATACTTTTGCTTTCTCCATCTTGGGTCTCAAGGCTAGATGCCCGGAGGTGCTTTTATTGGACTAAGGAGCATGGATGAAGGAGCAGGTTTTGGAGGGAAGATATGCTCTGTTCTGTACATACTAAGTTTGAAGCGCTGGCAAGTCAACTGGCTAAGATGTCATGCAGGAAGCTGGAAATGTGGCAGAGAAAAATGGCAAAGTTGTGAATACAGATTTAGGAGTCAACCATGTGTAAGAAATAGACAAAGGCACAAGATTGATGAAACTGCCAAGGGAGAGGGTGTGGTAAGAAAGAGAAGAGCTCATTTGATTAATTCTCCAGCATCTAAAATTAGCATGGATGCCAACAGCATGTTTTGGTAATATTCACATACATTAATGATGACATTTACTGACACATAGATTCTTAGATTCAAAGGTCCTGGTAGGGTCATATTCCTTACCCTTGACACCCTATTTCCTGTCCCCTCCTACCCACAAGCCCTGCTTCTGGGATGGAGGCTCTGTGTTTACTCACCCATTCTCATTTTAAAAATCTCTTCTGTGATTCCTGCTCCACCTATGGGGTCTGGCTGTTTTCTTCCCCTGCATACCCTCCACCTTTGCTGCCACAGGGCTTGAGACACCAGAACATGGGATGGATGGCCTCAAGAAGCTTCTGCGTGGTAGTGCCCGCTTGAATGTACTGCCACCATCCCCACTCCCAACCAGACACCAGGATCTGAACCCAGTCCAGATTTCTATCTGTAACTATAAGCAAAGTGTCTTTTAATTACAGAGTTTATGGAGACTAAAAAAAAGGGCAAATCCTAGCCTCATGATAAGAACAGAACTATGGATGGTTAACTTAAGCATACTATGAGCAGTTCTAGAGAGAGTTTCTGCTATCTGCTCCTAATTCACTCAAAAAGAAAGTGGTGAGGACCCACAGCCAATGTGGGAGCCAGCTTTCAAGATGGCTTCTATTGATCCTTACCTTCTAGTCTTCACATTCTTGTGTGGTTTTCCTTCCACGTTATAACAGGGTGAGTCTGTATGGCCAATGGAATATGGCAAAAGTGATGACAAAAGGATTAGGTTATAAAATGTGCAGATAGATTAACCTATTAACCTGTACATGGAGTAATCTATCTCTCTGATCATTCATCCTGGGGGGATCCATCAACAATGTTGTAAAGATACTCCGTGGAGAAGCCCAGGTGGTGAGGAACTGCGGCCTCCTGACAACAGCCCTGGGAGTGAGCCACCTTGGAAGTGGCTCCTCCAGCCCCAGTCAAGCCTTCAGATGACTGCAGCCCCAGCCAATGTTTTGATGGCAACTTTACAGGAGACCCCAAGACAGCAGCACCAGCTAAACCCCTCTTAAATCTGCCTTACAGAAACTGTGTAATAACAAATGTTTGTTGTTTGAAGCCGTTAAGTGTTAATAGCAATTTGTTAAGCAGCAATGGATAACTGATACAACCAGAAGTGGGGATCACCCCAGCCTCATTCCTTCTCTGGATGCCCCAACTTGGCTCACCTTCACTGCTCTTGTCATCAGATGGTCTGCATTGAGGTGGGAACGTCCTTGCTCCTGGAATCTCATAATCATCCTTAGCCTTGAGTCCATAGGCTACACTAAAACTTACCAATAAAGATTTGAAAAAAACACCTATTTTAACTGGTAATGGAAGAAGAGTAAATCAATACAAATATGAAATTCTACTTTTTTATTTATCAAAATAGTAAGGCTTTTAAAAAATATTGACACTTGATGGTAAAAAGGTAGTTCGATCTTTCTGAAATGTATTAAGAACATTTAAAAATTTTTATATTCTTTGATGCAGAGTTGATTATCCTTCTAGGAATAGATCCTGTGAAAGCAATGAGAAATGCAGAACAGAAATTTATAGCTAAAGATGTTCCCTGTAGGATTTATAGTAGCAAAATATTGGGCACAATCTTTTGTCCAATAACAAGGGATTCTTTTTAAATTATGGTATATCCATTTCATTTGAAATTGTGTTGCTATTGAAAACCAAGGCTACAAAGGTTTTTATTATGTGGGCAAATATTTAAGTAAAAATGCAGGATCCAAAATTATAAATGCAACATAGCCTTAGTTCTAATAATATTAATATAAACATACATGAAACAAAGGCTGGAGAAAAATGTGCTAAAATATTAGCATCATTTGTTGTTCGAATAATCCTCCCAGGCAAAGATTTGGCTTTATTATTTTCTTCTTTATACTTGCCAAAATTTTCAGAATTTTCCCACTGGCTAGGTATTACTTTTATAATCACAAAACGAAGTGTTTAAAATTGCAAATGGGTAGAAAGTGTACTTTCTGAAGGTAACTAGTATTTGCCACTACCTTTTATCCAGGCATCAAAATATTTTGGGTGATTTATGAATGATTCACATCAAAAACCATGGCCTCTCTAAAGCTTCACATTTCTTCTTATTCTTTCAGATAGGAGATTGATAGAGATTCTATCGTAAGACTATGGAGTGGGAAGCAAGTGTAATGAGTCCAGAAAGATGCTGGGAAGGAGGTGCGTCCATTGCGGCACCCGGGTGTGACAACAAAGTGCCCAGGGTGAAGTGCTCTGAAGAAGGCCCTGTGAGCTTCAGGATTTGGTCTCCTTTGCTTAGGGATGGAAGCGGGAAGATAGAATGTAATTACAAAAGTTTGGTCCCTGACTCTGAAAATGACTCAAATTACTGACAGCTTAAAGTAATCAGTGCTATGAAAGCCATAATTATCCCAATACTGTAAAGGTTTGGGCTTTCAAAACAACAACAGCAACAACAACAAAAAACAGCTCTCCCGATCTGTGTCTTTCTGTCTGCATCTCTCTGGTTACATAACTAGGAAAGGGGCCTGCTCAGGAATGGATCACAGATGGCTCTGCTCAGTGTTTGCTTTGAAGTCAGTTCAACTAGATTTATCTGGTCTGTGGTTTGAGGATAGGATGAAGGCTCCAACTACACAACCATGCCCAGGCCCTACAGTAGGGACAGAGCATCTGTTTCCTGGGCACAAGTGCATGAGGAAAGGATTTCCCTCTCTAGGGTGTTGATTCTGGTCCTGGCTACTTGGTGGAGGAGGTGGTGGAGGGTGCAGCGTCTTGGCTTGCTTGGCCTGGAGTGTTGGGCTGAGGCTGCTTCTTGCACTGCTGCCTGGGGGCTTTGGCTCTAAGCATAAACCCACCTTGGTCCCTTCCAACCAGCTGGGTGAGATCAAGTGGGGTCCCGGGTTTGAGCCCTCATTGTGGATCTTGGTATTTACAGTTGTTACTCTGCTCATTTTCTCTCAGGTGGCTAATTATATCATTTCTCCAGTTTTCTGACAGAAATAATTGACTCAAGAGGCTGCCGTGTCAAATATTTGTGGAGGGCAGCGTGCAGTGATTGTGGAAGGCAGCAAAAGTGAAAATATGCCACTGAGCATTGGAGATCCATGGGAGACCCTGCCAGGAAGTCACTAAAGTCATCTACTTCCTGAGCTGCGGACCCAGATGGCTACGGGGCAGAGCAGGTTTGCTAGAGGCAGGGACTGAGCAGGGGTAGCACAGCATAACTTACACAGGGGCTGTGGATTGCAGAATGCACACCTGTCCTAAAAGCATGCAAATCAAAATCTTAATAATAATTTGTAGGCCAAAGAAAATACAATTGCACGTTGGATTTGGCCCAAAAGTCAGCAATCTGGCATTCTTGGGTGGTCCTGCCCCTTCAATGTACAGATAATAAACAGGCCAGGGAGCTATCCAGTTGGTGACTGGCCAGGCCTAGAACCCCAGTCTTCTGGCTCCCTGGCCAGGGGCCTTCTGGTCTGTATCTCTGCTGAGAAATGGCCACTGTGAGGGCTCCTCCACTCTGTAGCTCTATAGGGGCCATGATGACAGTTTGACCTAAAAAGAAAAGGTGCTCCATCAACCTCTGCTTATTCCAGGAAATAGCCAGCCACAGAAAAATGTCCGCCCCCGACATGACACATTTCCAAACTGCCGGCTTGCCCTCTTGCAGCCAATTGAGGTCTGCCAAATGTCCCCAAAGACCAATCAGAGAGTCTCCCTGCTTCCAAAAATCCCCCCCAAAAGAACGCTTGCCAACCAGAGGCTGTCTCACAATTTCCTCTTTCTGCTCTGTGAAGCACACTGTCCTATCAACCCCTGCTGAAACAAAAGCGAACACAGAAGGTTCCCTTGCCACAAGTTTATCAAGAAACAGCCTGCGTTCATTTTTTTCTGGGACTTACTTGCAGGCACTGTTCTGTGTGAGAGGACTGCAGCTCTCAAGGATTTTGCCCTGCATCTGCCAGTTCCTGGCAGAGTAGATATCATCTCTCCCCAGTCACCTGCAAACTATAACTGTCTTTCTAAAGCAGGCCTTACTCCTAGGATGCCGGCTGGGAATTCCTGCTCCCCCTGTATGGGACCCGCAGGAGTGGCACACATGCCCACAGGGACCGGGGAACCTGCCAGGTCTGCCTCTGGGCGTGCACAGTGGCTCCTGTGCAGGGAGCCCACCCACGCGCTTTCCCTAGGCTCCCCACCCAGCCCAGCCCCACCTCCTGGCCTCCCAGTCCCAGCTCAGGACTGCTGCTTTTTCCCTCCTGTGAGAATGAGAGCACATCCAGTCAACATCCACTTGCTCAATATTTTCTAAGTGGTTTGAGTTCCAACAAAATCTTTAGTGAGCAAGGCTCCTCCCAGTGAGAGTCTGCCAAATGGCCTGATTAAAATAGCTAGTATTTATTGAGCACTTATTATTCCCCAGGCCCAGAGCTAAGTACCTTACATTCTTCCTCTCTTTAATCCCCAAGAAAATCCCACAAAGTAGGCATTCTTAACCCCTTTGGGCCAGTGATGAAATCGAGGTTCAGAGAGGTTAAGCAAGTTGCCCAGGATCACATAAGAGCAGAATTCAGATTTTTACCCAGCTTTAAGCTGGACTCTTGATCCTCCCTCCCTGTATGGCATATCTGCCTTTTACTGGGGGCCTCCACCCACCCCCCATCCACATTCCACAGCACAGACCCTGCCCCATGTCACTGCTCTCTGCTAAACCCCCATGGGCCTGGTATGAGTATCTGGGGGGTGGGGAGAGGCAGCCCCAGCTGAAATCCTTCTCAGGTCCTGAGGCGTCTAACTTTTACAGACACCACTGACATGATGTCAATTGCATTAATGTGCTTTAGCATCCTATTTTAAATGTAAATGTTGAAAACATTTTGAAAGGCATTTTATAATTTTGCTTTTTAAATTATTTTTTATTTTGATTTGGCCAATTCATTTTCTTATTCGGAAATCAATTTAATTTGTCATTCTGAAACCTTTTGTAGGCCCTTGAAAAGCCCTAGGCACTGGGCCTATAGTGCTTAAGTGATTAAAAAACAAACACACAAACAAAAAACAAACAAACAACAAATTGTGGGGATGGGGAAGAGTCATCTCTATATTGTCCACATCCTCACCAATACGTAACCCTTCATTCAATTTCCATAAGAGTTATTTTTGCCTCCTGTGGAGGATAGTACTAAACCCTTTGCACCAGTGCCTTCTAGGAATTTCTGATCCCACTTCTGATGCGTTGGTGCTGTGGGATGTGGTGATGGAAGACAGAAGTATTGCTTACTCTGTACACTACACATTCTCAATCCCTGAAGCCAGAGGGATCCCTCCTCCCGGGTGAGGGCCAAGGATGGGCCATGACATGCTTTGGAAGCATTGACAGTACTTGATCTCTAGGATATGTTAATCTGCTCAGGCTGCCATGACAAAACACTACAGACTTGGCAGCTTTACCAACAGCAATCTATTGTCTCACATTTTGGGAGATCTTGGACTCCCAAGATCGAGATCAAGTTGTGGCAGGGTTTCCTCTGAGAGTTACAAGGAAGGGGCTGTTCCAGGCCTCTCCCCTTGGTTTGAAGCTGGCTGCCCTCTTGCATCCTGGTTGCCCTGGTCATTCTTCTGTGCACGCGCACCCCTGATGTCTCTGTGTGTCCTCATCTCCCCTTCTTATGAGGACACCAGCTATATTGAATCAGGGGCCATCCTAATGGCCTCATTTTAATTTGATCACCTCTCTAAAGGCCCTATCTCCAAATACAGTCACATGCTGAAGTACTGAGGGTTAAAGCTTCAATGTGAATGGAGAGGGGACAATTCAGCCCATAACAGATGAGTTTTATTTTGATATGTATTTCCATTTGCACTTAATTCCATGTCTTCTTTTATTTTCAAGACTTCTTCTTTGACCAATAGATTATTTAGTTGTCTAGTTTCCAAGTATTTGAAGGTTTCCTGTTATCTTTCTGTTGTTGATTTCCAGTTTGTTTCCCTTATGGTTGGAAAGCACATTCTGTATGATTTAAATTCTTATAATTTGTTAGGGTTTGTCTTATGGCCCAAATATGCTCTATCTTGCTATATGTGCTGTGGGCACATGAAAAGAATGTATATTCTGCTGTCGTTGGGTGCAGGGTTCTATAAATGTCAACTAGACCCTGTTGGTTGAAAGTGTTGTTGAGTTCTTCTATATTTTTGCTAATTATTTGGGTGGTTGTGTTCTATCAATTGTTAAGTAGGGGTGTTGAAGTCTCCAACTATAGTTGTGGATTTGTCTATTTCTCCTTTCAGGTCTATCAATTTTTGCTTCACATATTTTGCAACTCTGTTGTCTGATGCATTCATGTTTAAGATTTCTATGTCTTCTTCATGGATTGACAATTTATAATGTCCCTCTCTAGTAATTTTCTTTGCTCCATAGTCTACTTCATCTGAAATCAATATAGCCACTATTGATTTCCTTTGATTGTTTGCATATACATTTTCCCCATCCTTTTATTTTCAACCTGACTACATTATAGTATTCAAAGTAAATTTCTTACAGACAGAATATAGCTGGGTCGAGTTTTATAAACCCACCCTGACAATCTCTCTTTTAATTGGTCTATTTGAACCATTTACATTCAATATAATCATTAATATGTTAGGGCTAAGTCTCCCATTTTGTTTTCTGTTTGTTCTTTTGCCTTCGCTTACTTTTTCTGCCCTGCCTATGGATTATTTAAACCTTTTATAGAATTCCATTTTGATTTTTCTATAGTGTTTTTGAGTGTATCTCTTCTGTAAGTTCATTAGTGGTTGCTGTAGATAGTATATCATATATACATAATATATCACTGTCTACTTGTGTCATCATTTCACCAGTTTAAGTAAAGTACAGTATGCTACGGTTTAATGTTTGTCCCTTCTAAAAGTCATACTGAAATTTAACTGCCATTGTAACAGTATTAAGAGGTGGGGCCTTTAAAAGACGTTTAGGTCAGGAAGGCTCTGCTCAAACAAGTGGACTAAGGCCATTATTGCAGAAGTGCGTTCATTATCGCAGGAGTGGGCTCACCTCCTCTTTTGGCCTATTTGCCCTTCTGCCATGTTATGATGCAGCAAGAAGGCTTTTGTCAGATTCCAGCACCTTGATATTGGACTTCCACACCTCCAGAATTGTGAGCCAATAAGTTCCTCTTTCTTATAAATTAGCTAGTCTGTGGTATTCTGTTATAGCAACACAAGTGGACTAAAACAGAAATTGATGTCAGCAGTGGGGTGTTGCTATAACAAATACTTGAAAATGTAGAAGCATCTTTGGAACTGGGTAATGGGCAGAGCCTGGAAGAGTTTGGAGGAGCAGGCTAGAAAAAGCCTGTATTGCCATGAACAGAGCATTAAAGGCAATTCTAGTGAGAGCTCAGAAGAAGAGGAGAGCTGTAGGGAAAGTCTTAGACTTCTTAGAAATTACTTAAATGGTGGTGATCAGAATGTTGGTAGAAATATGGACAGTAAGGGCAATCATGATGTGATCTCAGATGGAAATGAGGAATATGATATTGGAAACTAGGGTAAAGGCCTTCCTTGTTACAAAGGGGCAAAAAACTTGACTGAATTGTGTCTATACCTGAAGCCTTCATGGAAGGCAGAATGTAAGAGCAATGAACTAAAATACCTGGTGGAAGAAATTTCTAAGCAAACTATTGAAGGTGCTAAGCGTAGCTTCTTTTAACTGCATATAATAAAATATAAGAGGAGAGAAATAATTTAAAGATGGAATTTATAATTAAAAGAGAAGCAGAACATAAAGATTTGGAAAATCAGCAGCCTGACCATGTAAAGAATGAAAAAGCTCTTTGAAAGAGAATACCAAGGGTATAGCCAAATGACCTTTTGTTAAAGGGACTAGTATGGATGGAAGGAAGCCAGATACTATTCATGAAGACAATGGGAGAATGGCCCAGGAGGCATTTCAGAGATTTTTGAGGCTATCCCTCCCATCAGAGGCCCAGAGCTCTAGGAGAGCTAAATGGTTTAGGGGAATGGGCCTGGAGTATCCTCCATGGGTTCACTGCCCAGGGCTGCCTCAGGTATCTGTTCCCTGCAATCCAGTGTAGTGTCTTTTGGCTGCCCCAGCTGTGGCTCAAGTGGGCCCAAGTGTGGCTCAAGGTGCCACTTTTGGAGGGCTCAAGCCATAAACCTTGACGACATTCCTGTAATACTAATTCTGCAGGCACAGAGAATGCACAAGTTGCAGAGGCATGGCTACCTCCACCTAGATTTCAAAGGATGTATTTATTGGACAGCCTTGAGGTCCAGACAGAGACCTGCTGCAGGGGTGGAGCTGCTGTAGAGAGTCCCCACAGGGCATTCTTAGTGGAGCCGCAGGAGTGGGGACACCCATGAGAGTCCAGAACTACAGAGCTCCCAGCACACAATGACAGCCAGGGGGGAGCTGTAGGCATGAGACTCCAAACCATGAGAGCTACTGCATGGACTGTGCCCAGCAAAGCCACGAGGGTGGGGTTGCCCAAGGCCTAAGGGGACCAACTCCCACCCCAGTGTGTCCATAGAGTCAAACAACATTATTCCTGAGCCTTATGATATAAAGTTGTCCACCCTGTTGGGTTTTGAACATACTTGGGACAAATTATCCTTTTCTTCTTGCTTATTTCTTCCTTTCGGAATGGGAATCTTTGTCCTATGCCTGTCCCACCACTGATTTTTGAAAGCAGATCACTTGTTTTGATTTCACAGGCTCACAACTGGAGGGGAATTTGCCTCAGAATGAATCTTGCCTTGAGTCTCAGCCATATCTGATTTAAATGAGACTTTTGGCTTTTGAGTTGATGCTGGAATGAGTTGAGACTTTGGGAGCTATTGGGATGAAATAAATGTATTTTGCATGTGTGAAGGACATAAGTTTGGGACATCCAGGGGCAGAATGCTATGGTTTTAAAATTTGTCCCCTCCAAAACTCATATTGAAAATTAATTGCCATTGTAACAGTATTAAGAGGTGGGACCTTTAAGAGGTGTTTAGGTCATGAGGGCAGTGCCTTCATGGACTAATGCTACTATTGAGGGAGTAGACTAATGCCATTTTCTTGGGAGTGAATTCATTATTGCAGGACTGGGTTCACCCCCCCTTGCTGTCTTTGTCTGTCTTTGCCTTTCTGCTATGTGATGCCTTCCATCATGTTTTGATGCAGGAAGAAGGCCCTCATCAGATACTGACTACTTTTGGTTATTGCACTTTTCAGTTCTAAAATTTCCATTTGGTTTTTTTTTTTTATTTTGATCTTGATCTTCTTCCTCTCCTCCTCATCCTCCTCCTCCTTCTTTTCTACTGAAATTTTCTATTTATTTGCTAGCCTTTTTATTTTCCATTTTTAAATTTATTTCAAGGGTGTTATTAATTGCTTATTGAAGCATTTTTATCATGGTTGCTTTAAAATTTTTGTTGTCATATTATTTTAACATCTCTGTCATCTACATGTTAGCATGTATTGCTTGTCTTTTTCATTCAATTTGAGATCTTCCTACCTCTTGTAAGACAAATGATTTTCAGTTGAAACTTGTAGATTTTTGTATTGTACTATGAGACCCTGGGTCTGGGTCTTACTTAAACCTTCTGTTTTTGCTTGCTTTTATTTTTATGCCACGCCAGCAGGCATGACTGGAGGGTCATCTTGTTGCTAACAGGTGGAGGTAGAAGTCCACATTTCCCACTCGGCCTCTGCTGACTTCTGAGGTAGGAGGGGTTCCTTGTTATTGCTGAGTGGGAGTGGGAATTCCAGTTCTCCATGTGGTCTCCACAGACATTGAGGTGCAGGTGGCCTTGTTATTACTGGGGAATTGTGAAAGTCCTACATCTCCACTAGACTCTCTGACACCACCCCAGTGGAGGAGGCATGCCTTGTTACCAATGGGTGAGGGTAGAAGTTCAGGCCCCTATGCAGTCTCCACTGACACCAGAGGGGTGGGTAGGAGCTCATTACCAATGGGCAGGGATAAGAGTCTTGGCTCCCTATTTGATCTTCTCTAACTCCAGCATGGCAGGGTGTGCGGGTGCCTCATTACAGGCTTATAAGGGTGAGAGTCGAGGCCTTTGTTGGCATGGGTGGGGTAAGGTCACGTTTTTTTCTGGGTTGTTTACTTGAAGTAAGTGATTATTGTCTAAGTTTTCTGTTTTGCTAAGCTGCACTTTTCCTCATCCTTCAGCTAGAGAGAGTAGGTTTTTGTTGGAGCTTTTAATGTCTCTACCCACTGGCATTTCTTGATTGCTGGCTTCTTCAGCTCCAAGTCTAGTATATACAAGGCAAAAAGAAAATCCAGGGAACTCATCTCCATGTCATTCCTTGGGTCCTCATGTCCCTAGCTGGTCAACTTTCTTTTCTCCATCCTTCATAGTTTTCTTATGCTAGTTTCATATGTAATATCCTGGGGTTTTAGTTGTATTTAGTGGTAGGAATAGGGAAAATTATGTCTACTCCATCTTCCATGAAGCCAAAGTCACTCATTCTACATTTTAAATACAAGTATAAGTAAGAATTTCATTGCAAGGCTTGGAAAATCCTACTGCTAAAAAATAGTCATGGCTTTATAGGAACCCATAAAAGCTGATGTTCTGGGGCCAAAACTAACTTTTCTAATAGAGAGAGACTGTGTATAAGTTTTCACTCAATGTTATTGTTTTGTTTGGGGGACCTCTTTTGACCTATGATACATATGACATGTCATAAAAAGAATATTAAAAGTCGTCGTTAAATGATTTGATGATAAGTAAAGAAGGCTTTATTATGTTTAGCAGCACTTTAAGGTTTTAGGAGAATTCTGTTGCCTGGTTGCTTTGAGTCAGAAGGTAAGTTATTCCAGGCCAGGTGCTACATCTGAATGATATGTTCAGCATCCTCAACCAATTACACCATTTATATATGCACATGTTAGAAATACACACTGCAAGTCTCAAAAGGTAGGTCAAAGAAATAGTTCTTTAGGTCGCCTCTCCATGGAACTATTTAGATTTGGTTCAGGGCAGGAATGGGCAGGCTGACTAGATAACTAATGAGCTTGCAAGATGCAGTCTAGGTTCTATACAGTGAAAGTGATGATTGGGAGTGTCAGGTTACATTCTGGGATTCAAAACAAATATTTCAGAAAGGATCCTATTACTTTTTGTAAGTTGCGAAATAAAACTGTTTTGGAAAGCTCCCTTCCCCATTAAAAAAAACCCATGGGGAGACTGCTTGGGTGAGACTCACACTTGGGTGTTGAAGACAAAGAAATCACACTGGAGCAGTCCAGGAAATACTTTGTTGGTGTAGGTTTAGTCCAAGTACACTGTGTACTGGAGCAGTGGGTGTGAGTCTTGGGATGGGGGAGGGGTAAGGAGAATGAAAACGCCACTCAAAGTGTTCTCTACAAGAGCTGAAAGCAACTGTCCTTGACACACATCAATTTTCTTTTCCAAACAGTGCCGACATGGCCTTTTAGTATTAACTAGATATTCCCAGAGAGTGCCTGTAACACTTTAGAGATCATTGTTCTCTTAGGTCAATACGTTTATTATCAGCAAAGATCTCACTATTCAGAAAGATTAAAAGTTGAATGGTGTTCAGTCTCAGAGTAGTTGACTCTGATTTTATTTCATAAGGCTTTGTTTTCCAAATCTTACGTAATGTTAGATCTTGGAAACATAAGTGCCTGGATTCTAAATTCCCACTTAGGCACCTATACAATGGACTATGCAAGTAATTTAAAGATATACCTAGTAAGCATGTAGTCTTGCTAGCAAGAGTTTTCCTTCAAGATCTAACAATTAGCTCTCTGCCCAGGAAGGGCTAAGTAGTTAAACCAAATGAGAACACTGACATTCCAAGATTTAACAAGCAGCTCCTTTAGCTGCTCTCCTATTCCTGCCTAATGGGTTTAGTAACAGAACCAAACCACAACTGGAGGGAATGTTTGCAAAACTTGACTTTGTTCTTTGCTTTAGCTTCTTCAGAGGGAGACCAGGGTTCTTCATGTTTCCGTAAGAGAATGTAAAAATATATCTCTTGTAGTACTTAAAATAACATACTCTCTGCTTTCTAGCAGTCAGAGTCCCAGAGCAAGTGAGGATACAAGGAAGAAACATCCAGCGACTTGGAGGAAAGACAGTCAATCAACAAACAAATTAAGTAATTTAAAAAATAAAGGAGTTAGGATCCTAATTTTGTAAATAAATAAATAAATGAATAAAAGCATGTAGAAACAAGGAAAAAAGACCGAGAGGAGATATACCAATAAGTTAACAGGAATACATTATTATTAATGTAATTTTTGTTGTCTTATTTCTGTGTATATCTTATATAATATTCAATGAATAAGTATACCTTTTATAATTGCAGATATAATTCTGTGTGTGTATGAACATATTCTCTTCACTGTTCTGTCCAGTAACTGATTCAGATCTGAATCAATTGTTCCAGGAACCAAATCATCAGTAGCTGAATGAGATCCAATCACCTTGACCCAAATCAGATGTTCCATCCAAGTCCCAGCTGGCAAAAATGAGGCTGGTAATTCAGCTTTTGGTTTTGTCAGCTGTAAAGCTAGGTTGGGCTCTTTCCCTTCTACCCTGGAGGTCAGGCGCCTGATTCCAGCCAGAGCTCTGCCTCTAGTAGCTGTGTGCCCTCAGACACCTCGCTGTCCTTCTCGGCGCCTCCCTCCTCCCTTGTAAAATGATGCGGCCGATGATCCAGGCCACCTGGGCAGTTATTATGCCATTCGCCACCTTCTGCTTCTTTTCCTCTGTGCTATATTCAATCCATTTCACTCCTCTTACAATTCTTCCTGAGAAAAAGAAGTAAAACGCAAATGAGTCTTTTTGAGTTTTCGTTGACACTTCTGATTGCAGGTTGGAAGACTGGGGTGGGGGCTTTGGCCCTGGTTGACTAGACTGTGCTCCTTGGGGGAATCATGCCAAAGCTGGCCCTGGTTCCTCTCCCACGCCCTAATCAGAGCCCTGGCTGCAGAACTCTGGGCTGGCATCAGAATAGCAGCCAACATTTGGTTGACATGGGACATAATTTTTAATCAGGGAAAGGCAGAAATAAATACAAAGGGCCTCTTTTCTCCACACAGATTTGAGTATCTGCTTTTGGGTTATATCTGTCTGCGTTTGGAAGGGCCGGTCTTGGGGAAGATCTGGCATTTATGACCAAAAGGTCAGTCTCCTTCCTTCTCCAGGATGGCAGCAGCAGAAATTGTCCTATCGGTGAGCAATAACATGCCACGACCCCCAGGGCTGCCCAACAGGCCGAGAGGCACCCAGTCTCAGCAGCCCATGGCTCGCGGGGCCCCTGGGAGCCACATGCCTCACATTTCCCCAGTTCCAGCCTCCTTTCAAAGGCCCTTTATTAAACCACCAACTATTTGCTGTCGAGACATTTAGGATGAAATCATTGTGTTAAACAAATAAACGCAGCTTCGTCCAGATTTCTGCTCTGGGAGCAGAGTAAGAAAATAATTTCTGTCTGCTCGCCACAAAAGCGGCTGGAAAGGGCCAAAGAAAAATATTATTTTTACTCCATTGTGTGAAATATTGTCCTGGAGGATCTGACGGGCTGAGCGTTTGAAGAGTTTGTGCTGGCAGGTTTCAAGGGTCCCCTGGGTCGGCCCCCTGGGATTGTTTTCTGCATTAATAAACTTAGCATGATGTGTGTTAAAAGGAACATTCTGTTTGCTTTGTAAATAAGGGATGTCAAACAAGAAGCAGAAGCCTTACAGACACTAGGTGATGTGTTCTCAGAGCAGGGAGGTAGGGAGGGAGAGGCGCCCTGGAAAAACGGGCATCGCGGGGGCTCCCTGAACTGAGCTGAGGCCTTGTTGGGAAAACAAATCAGTCTGTTTGAGTCCAAACCAGGCCATTTCCTCACTGATCCTGGTGGGAAAGCTGCACACTTTGCCCTGAACCAGCAGGATACGGGCTTGGGAAGGAAAGTTCTCAAGTGTCTGTCAGCTGCGTGCTGGAGGAGAGATGGTGGCGCCGCAGAGGCCCTCCCCCGCCCGCACCCCTCCCCTGGTTTTAGGGAACGTTCTGGGCTTGTCAAGGTCTGCCAGAGCCGGCAGGCAGGAGGGGCCAGAGGTCAAAGCCATATCTTTGGGAATGATGATCTGCCTATCGCTCCCTCTATCTCTCTCATATGCCTTTCTCAGATGTCACTGCAGCCCCTGAGCTGGTTCCCCCGTCAAATTCCTGAGGGGCCCTTGGGACGCTGACATCGTGGGAGACACGTCACCCTGGCCCTGTGATCCTTTCTCTGCAGGAAACCTGCAGGAGCCGGGGCAGGATGTGTACCGTCTCTGGCTCAAGTATTTGCTATTTTCACAGGTGCCTCCCCTGGCCCCACAGCCCCTCCGCTCTCCGCTGTCCACGCCGATGTTATTGAAGGCTCCCCGGACCTCCCAGGCGGTTTCATTTCCACTTGCTGCTCTGCTGGCCTCTTCCTTCTCTCCCTAAATTCTCCATTCCCCTCTGCCATCCTGGGAGGACTCCCTTGCCATCCATTTCTATTCCAGAAAGTCCCAGTTCTTTCCCTGTCCAAGAGTTCACACTGTTTCTAGAGGCTTTGGGAGAAGGCGATGACAGGAAATGCCGAGTTCTATTTGGTGAGAATCACGAACACACGGAGCCTTCAGGGTCTAGACACGGAAACCAGGGGGCTGCCCCTGGGCACCATTAGAATCACCTGGAGGGCTTTGCAGTTTCTGTTTTCTGAGCCCACACCCAAGTGGTTTTGCTTCAGTTACCTTGGGGTGATGCTGAAACCTCAAAAGTTTTTAAAGTTTTGGTGACTCTAATAGTGGACGATTCCAGTGCAGCCACCAAGCACCCGAACCGAAAGCAACATGCTTATTTCACAAAGGAGTCAGTGATGTGTCCAAAGTCTCTATGTTAGTTTCCTATGACTGCTGTAATAAAGTACCACAAACAGGGTGGCTTAAACAATAGGAGTTTATTCTCTCATAATTCCGAAGGCCAGAAGTCCAAAATCAAGGTGTTGGCAGAGCCCCGCTCCCTCCGGTGGTTCTGGGAAAGGCTCCTTCCTTGGCTGTTCCCGCCTCCAGTGGCGGCCGGCATTCCTTGGCGTGTGGCTACATCTCTTCCTGCTCTGTCTTCACCTTGCCTTCCCCTCCATGTGGCTGTCTTCTCTTCTATCCGTGTTATCTCCCTTTGTCTCTTTCGTACGGCACTTCTGATGGCATTTTGGTCCCACCTGGATAAACCACAATAAGCTCCTCCTCTCAAAGCCTTAATCACATCTTTTGCCATATGAGGTCATATTCAGTCTTTTACCACATAAGGTGATAGTCATAGGTTCTGGCGATTAGGACACTGACATGTCTTGGGGACCACCTTTCAGCCCACTACAATTTCTCAGTCAGTGGCAGAGTCAGGGCTAGAACCTGGGTCTTTTGATTTCCCATGGA
>RJWJ010026197.1:0-23039 GCA_004363605.1 Indri indri
CTGTGTTTAGTTCCATTGCTCAGTGTGTGATTGATGATTTTCTGTAAATATTTAGGTAACAAAACAAAATGGCTTCATTTACTTGTGAGTACCTTTCTTTCTTAGGTCATCTTAAGCACTTGATTGTTGCTTCACAAAAAAAGTGGAATTTTTATAATTTTTGCAACAATGATATTTGCGTTGCTAGTACTAAATGTCCCACTACGTCCTTCTGTGACCTCCAGAATACATAACTTTTTTTCAATGTGAAATCATAGCATAAACTTCTTAAAGACATTTAAAATGCCAGTTACACTCAGCATATGTGGAAACAACTATGCACACACATCAGTTGAAATGACAATTAATACAGGCATCCACGAGCGCAGAGAATGGCACCCACCTCACGATTGCTACCTGGTTGACAGTGATTGTAAGTTGTCATCTATTATAAAAACACATCATAATTACAGAGATTTAAAGCATTATTTTAAAAAGCGTGTTTTAGAACCAAAGAAATGTGATTTTGAACACATCTCATTGGCTAAGTGATTTACATACTTTATTTAATCCTTATAACAATTATAGGAAATCAGAATTATCATTTTCCATCCCTACTTTGCAGATGAGGAAATTGAGGCTCATAGAGGTAAGTAAACATGCCCAAGGACATAAAACTGGTAAACTGAGGAACTGAGAATTCAGCACAACTTTGTCTGATATGAGCACGCCAGCTCTTCACCACTGTGCTAACCTTCTGCTAAGGGCTGCTGGAAAGAGGGACTCCAAGACTTCTCGAAGTTAGTATGGCTCTCCAAAACCACTCTGACATTATCTTTATTCTAAATTTTCTGTTTTCCCTCAAAGTAAATTTCACTGTATGATTTCAAATAAGTGTTTAGTATACATTTGTAGAATGAATGAAAGCTGCTTTAATCTGTTCTAAGTATGGAATGTCATAATATGTCAAAATTGTGCTTTAGGAAAACATAACTTTTTGAGAAAAAACTTGTAATGGGAACTTACATTCATAGGAATACATGCAAAAGTCCAGAAAGTTCTAGTGCCCCCAGTGTCCAACAATATTATGCATGCTGCTATCCATACTCACAGCTCAGTCCAACCACATCATTTCTGGGAGGCCAGGTCCAGATGTGATGCAAGAAGCTGATGTTTGTTAAAGATCTAAGGGATATTTCACATCTTTTTCTTCCTTGAGTCAGTTTTAAAGAAGCGAAGTGTCAGCTGCTTTCCAATACAAATCTTGGTATTGAGAATCATATATGATAATATTCCTTTGTTCTCTCCCAGCCAAGCCACCACCCATTGATAGAGCCCAGGGATATAACTACAAATAAATGACAGCTTACAGTGATACTACGGTCTCCTGTTATCACTTATCTGCTTTTTCTTGGGAATCTAGTATATAGGGTGTATTCTGTGTATGCAGAACACGATTACATGAGAGAGACACTTTGAAGTGTGGATTGACTTACTTCCCTACGAAAGACATAGTAAAATACTTGGATCTTATGTGTGATGTATACTAATCAACTCAATTTTTCTTTTGTTCTTTTATGGAGTCAATGCATTATTGAATCTTATGGCTAGAAGGGTTCTTAGATGTCATCAAATCTAACTCCCAGTGCAATACAGGAATATTCTCAATCACATAATTGGCAAGTGGCCACTGATGTCTGTTTGAATGCCTCCAGTGATGGAGAAAAAAGTAGTTTATTCCATTATTGGAAAAGTGTTTATTTATGCTGAGTTGAGCTTTCTATCCAGGCTTCATGTATTTGTTGGTATTGGTGCTACCCTCTAAAGATGCGAGGTTGTATCATGTCTTTTTCTTGCTATGACATATTCATACTGGACACATCAGTCATCTTTTCCCTTTAGTTTAACCTTTCCTACCCACTGCCCCTCTGGCAACAGATAAATAAGCCAAGAACGAACAATTGACCTAGGAATTCTTCTCCCTTGAAAATTTGAACCAAGGGATCCTGAGGCTGTGACTGATCATAGAACACTTCACGGTGGATCCCCTAAAATCTAGAGTCTGTGAATGCCAGTGGGGCCTGCAATGGAGAAAACAACACCCAGATAAATAGACTGGCTATATCCTGAATCATGATGAGCAAGAGGTAGAGTTTGTTCTGACTCAACTTGTCTTTATCCAAGGCTGAATATGGGAATGTAGAATGATTAGTGTATTTATTCTGGGACGTCTTCACTCTCAGGTACTTTAGTTAGCATGCCGTAGCTGCAAGATGAATCAGCTGTAAATATTTTGAATATTTAACTCTACCAGGCTAAATTAAGATGAGGCATTCATCTCCTCATAGGGATTTACCTGCCACGAGAGGATTGGAGAGGTCACACCCCTAATCGTGGCACAATCTTGAACTGTGCTTGGCTATCACTATTAAAAACTACCACTCTGACTCCTTTTTCCTACACATTCTTTGTGGACTAACTTTCAGTCTTGTGTCTCCTTTCTGAATGACACATTTGGGTTGAGACCACAAGTTAAGTTACTGTCACATCTAATTTGTATGTGAGCCAGTACTTGCATATTTCAATCTCTAATCTCCTCTTGGGTCTATATTCTAAAATTGGACTCTCAGAAGCCAATCTATTTATACCAATTTCCCCATTTTTTTTAAAACTGCATTTTCTCCCGTATCTTTTCTATAGTACTAAGCAAGGAGACTTAAGACAAAATTAACATTACCCTCCGGGACTTAGTCCTAGTATAAAGATGACAATTGTGTGACATAGGGTATACCGCAGCCATGGCCTAGATCACAAATCCATCACAATATGCTTTCTATCTTAGTTGTCTTTCTCAACAAAGGCTCTAAGGGCTCTAGGCAATTGCTACCAATAAATTCACTCATTCGTTTGTATGCATTACCTCAGCAAGTATTTATTGAACACTGGTTATGTGCCAGGCACTGTTGTAGACATTAGATATAAATCGAAATTTATAATAATACCATACTTGAGTTTCAAAGATGAAATAAGACAATGAATGTTAACTACCCTTTGTGAAATCTAAAGATCTATTCAAAAAGGGGTAAAGATTAGAAAGTGGTTTCTGTATTCCTCAATTTCAGATTTACCCTTTTAGTAACATTATTTTGGTAAAAGTTATAGTGCCTAATTTCTCATTGACATTCTACTTTTCAGTAAACCAGCAGCAGAAAGTTGTACAAGCTATGAAATACAACAGATTTTTAAAACCTGGCTCTTTGTTTATATGACTTCAGCCAAGTTATTTTTTTGGGCCTCTAGTTCCTTATTGTGGTAATACTGTTAACAATACAGTAGAAGCTGCAAAAAGACTCCTGAGAGGATTAAATAAGAAAATATATGTAAAGCAGTTAGCATTGCAATTAGCACATTAAAGTTTTCAATAATGTTGACTATTATTGTTAACTTAAGTTCTAATAACAAGAATTTTTCTCTGTGAAATTCAATAAAGGTATTAAAATTTGGAAGAAAAGTGGCTCATAAATAGTTTCATATTTCTTATATCATCTCTTGAGCAAAAGTGTTGCTCACCAATTTTTAAGCATTGGCGTCACCTGGGAATTGTTACAAATATGGAATTTTAGAACCTTCCTCAGACCCACTGAGTTAGAATCTGTATATCTGTATTTTACCAAGGTCCCCACGGAATTGGGGTGCACGTTAACTTTGGAGAACTTGAACTAGGCAGAGGGGTACATGGTGCGTGCTCATGACTAATCAGATTCATTTTCATTCTTATACATGCTTCAGGTTTTGGCATATTATCAAATTGCTATACCATTAGATCATTCAGTTTTCCGTAATTAATGTCCAGGAAAACAAAACAAAACAAAAAGAACAGAATCAAAGAAGAGTAGCCAAATCTAGAATGGATCTTTAAGGTGTCATTCATTTTATTCAGTGTCGAGCTCCAACCATGTGCCAGGCATATGTGTGCTGTATCTTACTCAAGCCTATTTAGCCCACATGACAATTACGCAAGGTAGGCATTATTATCTTCATATTACAGGAAATGAAACTGAGTCTCAGGGATATTACAGATGCTTTAAAGAGACACAGAGCCAAGAGGTTAAAAAAAAGCTGGATTTGAACCCAGGTTTGTTTCTCTCCAAATTACATGTTTTTTTCCAATACACCAGCATATCATTACCTCAGTTGTATTACATTTCTGCTCTGTAAGTAATTAATCAAAGAGGTGGCTTTTCCTCCTTTCCAACAGATTGGAAACACAGGGTTCCATCTGTCCAAGAGTATTTATCCTGCTACATTAGTTCCCCCTCCCTTTTTTATTGGGTTTTAAAATGGTACACATTTCGCAGTTGAGAATTATTGAGCCAACATATGGTTTCAATTGGACAATTTCAATGTATCATTATGAAAAACAAGAAGGAAAAAGAAAACATAACCAACTTTCGTATTTTTGCAAATGTCTTTTAATAAAAACCTGTGAAGTGAAAGGTCTAGAGTTAAGCAGAGACATATTTATATTTGTTTATTTTTGCCTTCACTGTTGATCATGCCTAATAGCTAGGGAGCCAGCGAGCTTCAGACACAGCTTTCATTCAGCTGCTTTTATGATTTCCTGAAGTTTGAGGAATTATTTACCAGAATTTCAAACTATAGCTTACTGTGTCTGCCTATGGCCTTGTGGGTGGCTCCGGAGCTGCCAGCTTGAGTTGGTTCTTTGTCCCAGAAAGATCGTAAGGATTTAACACACACTCCCATTTTACTGAAAGAGAGATTCATATACCTGGGTAGGTCTTGTCTCTCACATGCTTGAGACTGGGAAG
Source organism: Indri indri (assembly GCA_004363605.1). Classification (NCBI taxonomy): domain Eukaryota; kingdom Metazoa; phylum Chordata; class Mammalia; order Primates; family Indriidae; genus Indri; species Indri indri. Next base: position 4,809 of record RJWJ010026197.1, read on the forward strand.
TACTGAGTTTCAATCAGATTGTGGTTTTACCAAAACCAGTTTGGTAAAACCTGATATGGTAATTTGGAGGCAAGGGGTTGAAATAGGTTATGAGAGAATTCTAACCCTTCAAGAAAAAGTTTGGCACAGAGTGGAAGTACCTCTGTCGTGTGACTACACTGATGATTTGTGTAGGAATCATAGTAGTTTCACATACATTGTTGCATTTCATCTTCATAATGGACCTTTTGAGAACGGTATTATCAATATATCATTATACGTGTGGGGGAAAATTTTCAAGGAAGTGGTGACTTGCTTAGTCACAACTAGTAACTGATGTAACAGAGCGTACATTATAGTCTCTCTTTTCATATTGAAACTTCGTTTGGCTTTTGTTACATCAAAGTGTCCTAAGTTTGTTTTCCTCCTCTTCCAGCTGTCACTCTCAATGGCCTTCCCATATTGATTTTTCTCTTTTTGACTGAGCCTCTATATGTTGAGGTGCCTTGGGATATGTTCCTTGAGTTGTTTTTCTGTTTTTATTCTATTTTCTTTGTAGATGATCTCATTCATTCTCACATCTTTAAATGTTGTCCTATTGTGATGACTCTTAAATTTTGATCATAAGCAATGCATCATGTCCATTCCAAGCTAGATAAAGCCGTTGTGAATGCCCCATTTTCTCTCTCTTTCGTATACAAGTTTGAAAGTAATGAACTCCAAAGTGATAGATTTACAAGATGAAAGATGCCTGGATTCTTGAGTCACCACTGGAGAAGGGCACAGAGAAGACTGAGCCATGAACATTAAATGAACCCCCTTGTATTAAGCCACTGACATGTCAGAGTTCATTGTTGCAGCCTGGTTTGTCTTGACCCAGAAGTGATGAACGTTTTCTGTAGAGGGTAAGATAGTAAACATTTCAGACTTTGCAGGAGCAAAGAGTCAAGAGGCAAAAATGAGGACATAATGGATACTTATAATAATAGAGAAGGCAAATTTCCCTAAATTTGATAAAATATATGTAATAATATAAATTACATGTAATAATATACTCTTTGTGATACAGATCCACTAATGAGAAAAATGGAAATTTTTTGGAGGGGGATAATATTTTGCTTAACTGAAGTTCAAAGGTAGCGTTCTCTATTAACAAAATTAATTGCAAATGTTCTTCTGTTCACATTTACCTGTAATATTGTATATAAAAACACATTTAATCTTTGGAAATGTCTTTTCACAAAGATAGATACTGGCAAATACTGATACTAATGTATGTACACATGATTTTAGTTAAGCATATTCATTGCTTGGAAGGTTTTTATAGAATTCCATTAGATTATTCTCTTGGTAGTTGCTTTTTAGCATGCCATTACATTGCAGAGTAATTACTTTAAATTGAAGGTTAGGCGGACTCTCTTTAATGGTGCAGTTAAATAGATTTTGAAATACAAACATCTCCTTTGCACTTGTAATGAGGGTGATAAAAGCTGCTGGAACTCTAGTTTAAACTCAGAAATATTTCCATTGCAAATTTGCGTGGGAATAAACATCTCACTTTTTGTTTTAATTTTTGGCAGCACAGAAAGTTTATAAAGCAGCTTGACATTTGTCTCTGTCTGTTAATGCTGCTATAACAAAATACCCAGGACTGGGTAATTTATAAACAATAGAAATTTATTTCTCAGAGTTCTGGAGGCTGGAAAATCCAAGATCAAGGCACCGGGTTCAGTTTGGGGGGCGGGGGTGGTGCCTGGTCTTGCTGCTTCCAAGATGTTGCTGCATTCTCTGGAGGGAATGAACTCTGAGTCCTCGCATGGTGAAGAATTGGGAGAGAATAAATGCACTCCTTCAAGCCCTTTTATAAGAGCCCTAATCCCCATATGGGGACCATGGTAAACCTTATGCTATGGACAATTTGTGCCCCCTGCCCTCGCAAAATTCATATATTGAAACCTAATCACCAATGTGACAATTTTAGGAGGTAGGGGTCTTTGGGAGGTGATTAGATCACCAAAGAAGAATCTTCATGAGTGGGGTTAACGCCTTTATAAAAGAGGCCCTTGTCTCTTCCACTGTGTGATGAACTTGAATCAGGAAGGGGCCATCTACACATCAGAAAGCAGGCTGGCCCTCACCAAACACCAAACCTGCCGGCACTTTGATCTTGGACTTTCCAGCCTTCAGAACTGTGAGAAATAAATTTCTGCTGTTTATAAGCTACCTAGTTTATGGTATTTTATTATAGTAGCCCAAACGGAATAAAATGCCTTAATATCTGACATAGAATTTTATACACCAAAATGGTAAAAAACCAGACATTTTATACCTTTCCCACTTATGCTTTAGTTTCAAAGGACTGCAATCTGGATTAAGGTCTAGAGAATTGAAAGAACAAAGGAAATCCAAAATGGAGCTATAAAGTTATTCAAAATAGTCTTGCTCTGAAAAATCTTAGTATTAAATGGAAGAGAAAGCAATGTTCAGATGCTTTTCTGCTCCATAACTGTTTACTGCTAATTGTATTTTTAATATTAGACTTGGATGCAAACAATAATATAGATCTACTTTTGGTGCTTTTTCAAATGCCCTTGTGCTCTAGAACTAACAGACTACCTGTAGCCCCTCAAGCATGCTGATTGTTTCACTAAGAGCTGGTAAAGATTCATGTTTAGGAGTGTATGTTCTAGAATTAGAAAGATCCCATCCTCAATGTTGGTACTGTCTTCTGTGAGTGTGAGAATTTTTGCCTCATCTGTAAAATGCTGATGAGAACTTCTAATTTAAAGATCTTGGGCACATCTTGGGATAAAGTATATAAATTATTAAACATGCTACTTAGCACAATCAAAAAGTAAATCCACGTTATTATTATTACTATTACTCCTCACTGCCTAGTCAAACGCTGTCCCTTTTTACCTGAAAGTCTCTTAATTCTACCCTTTTTAAGAATCTGCCCCAAATCTGGGTGACATCTTTTTCTTTGTCAGATGCAACTTTGATTCTTTTATTTGCAATGACAATAAAATTTCAGGTCATCAAAATTAACCAAAGGTTTTCACACACTCTTTATTGCTTTAATAAATACAACAATCAAGCATTATTAGATACTGTCCTTATGACTTTTAACCTTTGGAAGGTGGGAGGCTTTCCTCTCTACAAGTGTCCCTTGTCCCACAGTGGGAGTGCTCTGGGACTGAATAAACCCATGTGACTTTCTGAGCTGTATACTGGAGACCCTGCAGGCTTCTGGCCTCTTTCCTAGAACCAGCCTCTTTGTGGTCTTTTGGAGAGGGTGGGGTTTGTGGCCTCTCAAGGCTAGCTTACCATGGACATACTATAGGCAATTGTGTTAGACCTTAACAAAGGAATCAGCCTCTTCCCAAATGCGTTTGATAGAATGAGCAAGCAAGGTCACCAAATAAAGTTATATAGCTTGCACATGTTAGATCTTTCTTCTCAGTGAAAAACATACAAACATCCTATGTGAAAATGTATAGCTCACTTTGGTGCAACTTGTTTAACAAAAATGGTCAATAATATTAATATTTTATAATATCCTAAAAAGGAAAAATCATACACATGGTTTGTACTGGAAGAATTCCATAAGGTTATTTTTTCTGAGATTCTGATACACCCACAGTTTCCTACTATCTGTCTACCCACCAGTATGTCATAGCTCATCTCTTACCTCTATTATTATGTAATTTTAGTCTATTCTGGAAGATTGAATCATTCCTATCTTTGTCCCTTGAATGTACCACGTCTATATGAGTGTGTAAATACAGGCATATCTCACCTCCGTGATTCTCACACATAGCACAGACATTGGCATATAGTTGGAAAATCCCTATTTGTCCAAAGAGTGAATCAATGCTAGAAATCTGAGGCTTGCTAGTGGTTCAATTCAGAAGCTTCCCCATCCCCTCTGTGCAAAACTGATTTTACATCTTGGGCCCCTGGATCTGGCACTTTTCTGGCCTGCATATACTTGAGCTGAATCCCCAGGGTGACCTCCTCCATGTATTTTCACTAGCCATTGAATCCTTCCCAGGGAGAGCAGGAAGTCTGGCACTGCTTTTGATGACACATCAATGACGTGATGTCTGGTTTCTATTAAAAATCAAAAAGCGAAAGGTTTTATGCCAGAAACAAAAGTATAGATAATGTCATATATAAACATTAGTATATTGCCTAATAAACTAAGCAACCAGCCTTAAGGGCTGCCAGTGGGTCCTGTAATACTGTGGACAACTTGTCTAGCAGCCTAGTTAGGGATGAGACAGGCAAAGACCACAGGCAACCACAGTTTTCTTCTATTATGGTATTTTTGGATTTTCTGTTAAATGGTCCCAGTTAAGATAGCTAGAAATTTAGTAGTTACCCTGTTAGAGGCAAAGTAGTTTCCTGGCAGGGTGTCAGGTTTTAAAGTAAAGTAGATGCAACCGTGTAAATTGTGCACACATGCAGGGTGTATCCAAATTTGCCACATATAAGGACTTGGTTCCCATATAGACTCAGGACATAGCTGTCTTTGTGCTGTGATTTGAACTAGGTTCCATGGGGTTCCTCTATCTAAAAATGTAAGTAAGTGTATTGTACCTACTTTATGCTGGGCTGTGTATAAGGTTCTGGGGAAAAAAAGAGATAAGATTAGTGTTTTGCCTTCAAGGAGCACAAAGTGGGAGAGACAGACATAATTTACAAAAGCAATTTGGTATAATATGAACTATGATAAGGATATACAGACGGGACATCTAATAAACTGGAATGACAGTCACAGGTACATTCAGGAGGAGGCGATTGTGGTCAGATTCCAGGTGTCATTCATTTTTTTGTGGCCCAAGAATTGGTGATGTATAAAATGATACATACTGTGTGGGCGGGGTACTCTAAGGATATAACAGAGTGGAAGGGCCAAGAGGCCACACAGGGGAGTTGTGTGTGTGTGTGTGTGTGTGTGAGTGTGTGTGAGAGAGAGAAAGAGAGAGAGAAAGAAGAGGAAGGGAGGAATATTAATATCAATATACAGACATTGATAGCTAATATTCAGTTTTACTATGTAGCAGGAAGTAGTCTAAGAACTTTACATAGATCATTTCATTCAATCCTCTCATAATCCTGTTAGCTAGGTATCATCCTGAGAATGAGAACCTTCTGAATAAAGAGAGAAGAAGTTGCAGACCAGGGGTTTGTGCTCACAGAGGAAATACCATGTGAGGACACAGCAAGGAGGCAGCCATCTGCAGGCCAAGGAGAGAAGCCCCAGAAGAAACCAGACCTCCTGACACTTTGATCTTGGACTTCCAGCCTCTAGAACTGTGAGAAAATGAATTCCTCTGATTTGGGGGAAAAAAAGAAAAGAAAAAAAAGTTGCAGACCAAGGAGTGGTGTTCCATCGTGGAAGGCAGAGCAAGGGGTGAAAATCGAGCAAACTCTGGAGAAAGCAGTGGTGGGAGTATCCCACCTAGAGGGCATGTTTCTTGGACTGTGAAATCTGAGGCAGCATGGAAATACTGAGAATCTTAGAAGGACAAGTTGAAAGGGGTGCATGATGGGCACAGGAAAGTGAAGTGGTAATTAACCTTTTTCTGAAACTTACATAACTTTATTTACACGTTTGGCCTCAACAGTTTGATAAGTGCTCTATTCTCATATTTTGCCTTCTTTAGGAAAATAACCTTCTCTTTCTTTCGCATGGACAGAAAGGGATAACAAATAATTGCCATTGCTTGTTTTTTTAGGTGGTTTACTATGTGCTGGGAACTGTTTCAAGCACTAAGCACACATTATTTCATTTAACCTAAGTAACAACTGTATAAAAAAACGAGCTATAATCACCCCCATTTTACAGATGAAAAAACTGAGACTTAGCAAGGCTAAGTAACTTATTTAAGGGTCACACCTCCAAATTAGTTGTTTGAGCCTGCTCAGGCGTTCGAGACCAGCCTGGGCAACATAGTGAGACCTCAGACTTCATCACTACAAAAATTTTTTTAAAAAATTAGTTGGGTGTGGTGGTGTGTGCCTGTAGACCTATTTACTTGGGAGGCTGAGGCAGGAGGTATCGCTTGAGCCCAGGAGTTTGAGGTTACGGTGAGCTGTGATGACACCACTGCATTCTAGCCTGGGTGACAGAGCAAGACCCTGTCTCAAAAAAAAAAAAACAAAACAAAACAAAATACAGCAGTTTGATTCCAGAGCCTACACTTTTAACTTGGAACAGAGGAAAGTGTTAGATTATAACTCAAGACAAAACATTTCAGTTATGGTGGAAAAATCAAAGAAGCAAATTATAGCAAGATGTGCCCTTTCAAAATTAAAATATAGTTCAAGTAGTTAAGGATTTTTGCTGCGAGGCATTACAGATTACTGATAAATGTGCGCTGTCTCAGGCAGCGATTGGAAACAACACCGTGGTAACTTTTAGCTGTCAGCCTGCGGTTTCCTGCAGCTGTGATTTTCCAGGGATGAAGTTTCGGGCTATCTTGTCACTAGCTTCTTGGTGCCAGAGCCTTCAGAATGCTGCAGTTTCCCTCCTTTTTTATTTTTATTTCCTGCAGACTTCACTATGCCTGAATCACCTAAAATTATTACCAGGCGTGAGCCCCTTGTTGCACTAAAATCTTGCTCCCAACGCTATTTTTTCTTATTTCAATTGCCTCATTGTTCTCCAATGTCGTTTTCACTCCGAGAAAAAAAAATGAGTCTGTCTTGTGATGCTTTTGTTGATTTTTTCACTGGAAGAAACCTGCAAAAATGCTTTTCAAAACATTTTAAATGGCAGCAAATAGTCTGGGATGTGTTTAAATGCAGTGGAAATATGAGGGTTTCATGAGGAAAGGATTTTCAGAGAATTTAGACAGAAAAAAAAAAAACGTTAAAGCTGTTTAAAATGCAGCTTTATCTGCCAGAGTGACTTTTCTGGTGTCTTTACATGTGACTTTTCTTTCTTAGGAGCTCAGGCTTCAAAAATTTTGAGTTTGCAACAGGCAAATGCAGGACAACTGAGGCAGCAGAACAAAGCAGGTATCGACACTGGCTTCCGCAGCTGCAGGTCCTTCCATATGTTTCTGTGCTTTGTCTCTGCCAGTCTCAGTTTTCCCTTCTGTCAATTGGGAATAATGACGATAATTAACACATAGTTGCTGTGAAGATGAGCTTAATAATAAGTGACTGAAAATAAGAAAGTCACACTTAATCGAGGTTGATTAAGCCAAGACTTCAAGGACGTGCCCAGGAAAAGCACAGCCCATAAATGATCTGTTGTGGACTAGGCTTTCCGTAGAAGAGGTTGAGAACTTCGCATTTAAAGGAAAAAGGGGTACATGCAAAAAAGGGAGGGTGAAGGAGGTGAGCAGTGAGACAATTGATGATATTCTTGTGAAGTTCTACTTGGTGCTCAGTAAATCTACAGAACATGAACATTTAAAAAAGGGGGTAGAGGAAATAGTTGAAGTTGTGATCTTCTCAGGGTGGGTAGAAGAGTGGTCGTATCTCTTCCTTGGTTTGCGTCTGTGGAGATAAACTTGTAATTGGCAAGACTAAATTATATATATATAGCTATTTATATATATAAAGCTATTTGCCAAGGGCTTGGTATGTATTAAAAGCTGAATACTGGTAGATATTATTATTTTATAAGTATCTTTTCTCCCACATTGACATTCAAAAGACAACAGTAAAATATAAGTGTGTTGGTATCAACTTTTTCTTCATTAAAAGGAATCCTAGAAGAATTCATCCTTTAGTCTTCAGACCAAAGGATCCTGCCTCTTTCTCCCGGACCCATTCACAATGTGCTCATTACTGCAAAAGACGGGCACCTCACTCTTTTCAGATGACAGCTTGTAGCCTTGTCGGCAAACTAGCTCTGTTTTAGTCTCTGGTTGGAAGACTAGCTCTGTTTTAGTCCCTGTTCTTAGTACTGGTTTCCAGTAATTTCTGCCCATCAGTCTCAGTTCAGTTCCATGGGGCTGCCTAGGATGGATCTAGTCTCTTCTCCAGATGCCCCAAATATGTGAAGATATGTGGGCAAATTGCTTAACCACTCTGGGTCTGGGTTTACTCATATATAAAATGGAGATTATTGCTTTACCCTCCTGGTGATTTCCTGAGGATTAAAAACATATATGTTTGAGAAGAGTTTAACTATAGTAGGTGCTCAATAAGCGGTAGTGTGCTGGACCCAGTTTAAGTGCCTCCCCCAGATTCCACGAGTTTCTGGTGTATATGTGACTGATAACTCCCTGGGAAGATTGCCTGGTGTCAACAGTTTTCCCGCAGGCACAAAGCAGGGATTTTGGTCTTTACTGATCTCCATGGCAGCCCTCCGTGGCAGGGCCAGGACTGCTGGCCACAGCCGCAGATGAGGCTCACAGGCACCGACAGGCTCACCCTGTGTGCCATGGCTTGTGCTGAGGGTGGCACCACTGCTGCCTCAGGTTCTGGCTTCCTTAGGTGGGAGCTACAATCCTGAGATGAGGGGGAGTCAGTGTCTTGTGGAGCTGACTCTCAGGAGCTAGAAGATGACCTTTCTTTCTACTCCCTTGACAGGCAGTTTTAGAGAGCAATGATCTCAGCAACCCTCTCAAGATGCGCCATGAGACTGAGCCCTCCTCAGTGCTTGTCAGGAACATTTTATTAAAATCACTCTCCTTTCCATGACACACTCTTCCTTTTCTCTTACTCCTGTTTTCTGGATTTACAATCTCAAAAATTTTCCAGGGAGTTAGCATACAACCTTGTGCGTCAGCTTCTGCGTTCTTGGGAACTTTGGTGAAGACAGGTAACTAGTGTTGTTATCAGCACTCCTCCTCTTGTTCAGATATCACTTGCTCAGGTTCACCAACCACCGCGTTCATGACTGGTTATCAGCTTGCCACTCTCCTGCTCACAAAACAAAGCTCATTTCTATACTTTATGAGTCGACGTCTTTGGTCTGAAACTTTCCTTCTCTTTTCACCACTGCCAGAGAATTTTTCCCTCAATTCTTGCTCTTTGTTTTCAAATCTCCTCTGGTAGTTTGATCTAAAGTAACAGGACAACAGGGCAAACAGCTTAATATATCACCTATCATAGGCAGTATGTTTAAATATTTATAGGGATTTTCTGAAGAAAGAGAGCCTCAACTTAACTGGAAACCATGGATTGGTAAACTTTTTCAGTATAGGGTCAGAGGTTAAGTATTTTAGACTTTGCCGGCCATGGCTATGTGGTGTCTATTGCAACTATTGAACTTTACAGGCATAATGTCAAAGAAGGCATAACCAATATGTAAACAAATGGGCATGACGTGTTCCAGTAAAACTTTATTTATAAAAGCAAGTGTTGGGTCAGATTGGGCCCATAGGCTATAGCTGCAGACCCTTGCTCTAAACAATGGAATTAGGAGAAAACAAGTAAAGCAGCATTTTGGGAAAATGTGGGCTATTCACTATCTCTCAAATTTGGTTTCTTTAATTTCAATTCATTTTAATTCAATAAAAACATGAAAGAAGGAAAGAGAATAAACTTTTTTCATGTCTCCAGTGAGCCAGACTCTAGGCTACGGGTTTCCATATGGTATGGCATTTATTGTTCTTAGCAATCCTATAAGGTCACCATTGCTATTCCATTTTTAATGACATGAGTAAACAGGCTCAGAGATGAGTGAATGAGTCCTATTCCTTATAAAAGGCAGAGTCAAGATTCAAAAACAGTCTCCCTTTAACCTTCAGACCTATACTAAAGTATTCTAATTAAGCACCTACGATGTGCAAAGTTTCATGCTGCTGGCTGCACAGAATACAGAGATGAATAAGACACAGTTTCATTTTAGTTGGCAGCAAGACAAAATATCAGCAAAATAAAATAAGACAGGTTCTGACGTCCCAGGAGAAGTATAAAGTACTAAGGGAGTTTAAAGGAGCAACTACCAGGCAAGCAGAAAGCAGGAAAATCCTACAGAGAGGGTGGCAGTTGATACGCAAAGAACAAATATGATTTTGAAAGGCATAGATAAAGAAAAGATTGTTCCAGGTGGAGGAAGAGAGTGAACAAAACCAGGGAGTATTGAATGGGGGAAACAGTGCCTCCTGAGAAGTACAGGCCATCAAAGACAAGACTTGCCTACATGATTTGGTCAAAGGCTTTGCTCAGTTCATTAAGGAGTGGAGCTCAGCCAGTCTAGCTCTGGCCTGGGCCTGGCCATTAGTTAAATGAAGTCATTCCTGTCTAATCTTCTCTTAGAAGGGTGTCTCACTGAGTACTGAGGATGGATAAATAGAATTTTGATCAGTAAGAGCAAAAGCACACAGGGCAGGAACTAACAAGTCAGAAGCTAAGTAGATATTGGATGAAGGGAACGCAGAAAATAGTCCTTGATGGGACTCAGATTATGATCTCGTAAAGAAATGGGCAGTACACACCTCGTTTTTACTGCTGCTGGTTTTACCGGATACCACAAGTTACTGGCCTGACTTAAGGACCAGCGCCACTGCCCAGAACAGCCTGAGGTTGTAAAAACCATGATGTGACTGAAGTCACTGGTCGGTTGTCTTTGGCGATATTTACAATTGCAACTGAAATTCCTACTCGAGCAATCACTTTCATGTCTTTTATTCTCCCTGGATTGTGAGGTCTCTAATGACCAAAACTGTGTGCTGTTCCACACTGTTCTTGCATTTGACATATCACCTTGCACATTGTATGTGCTCAATAAATACTTGCCCAGCAATTGTTTCCATGAATGATTGGATTCAGTCATGTTTTTCCTCCCCCAGAGAAAGAGCTAGAGCCTGAATTGTGCGGTACCTTGCTCAAACTTTCCCAGCAGGAGCAGATTCCGCGGAAGGGTTCCTATCATCCATTGGTGCTCTCCACGTGCTCCTCCCAATCTTCGAAGGCTTCTAGCCAGAAGGAAGTGCTCAAACCACAGAGTGTAACCAAGAGTCTTACATCATTCACAGAGAGAGGGAGATTTTCCAAGTTCTTGTTGCTGTGGAGAGATAAGGTCAAACTGTAAGGGGTCGGCAGTGCTCTCAACACCGCCTTTGTGTTGTTTTCATGTAAATATTTTTACTGGGACATTTTTTGGCAAACAAGCCTAGCTCCCAGGACTGTGGAGAGGAGAGAAGCTTTGCTCACCACATGCCAATGGTATGCACTTGAGTCAACTGAGGGCCAGTGTGATTTCAAATCATGTCCTTTTTCACTTTTGTCTTGATGCTTTCTCACTGACTCAGAGTCTACCCTTTATCCTTTCTTCAAATGGGAAACATCTGGGCTAAAGTGAAGTCTGTGTCCAAATTCCCCACCCCCTTCTCCTACCAAGGAAGCAGCAGCTGTTTCTGACACACTAATCCCATTACAGATGTTTTGATAATTACCAAGAAGCTCAATTTGGCAGCTTGGTGGTGGTGTAGCTAAACCAGATTCACACATTTAAACATCTTCTGCCACTCACCTTGGGTAGTTCTCTTGAAAGGGCTGTTACATAATTTGGTTGGAAAAACTCTGAGAGAATGCCTCTTTAGGTGAGTTTCTTTAAGAAAATGTAAACAATTAGCTTTTGATCCTTTTACAGGGAGCGAGGTTGATTCATCCCTCTGTCCTTCCTGCTTTGCAATGTCTAATCCACAGCGGTATTAAAGACTGAGAAGCAAACGGATAAATCTAACACCATGTGTTGCACTTTTCTTTTTGTCATGGTTGTACTTGGTTCACAATGCATTTGACCCATGTCCCTGTGCCAAAGGGAAACTGAAAACGTGTTTGGTAATAATATCTTGTGATAATCAAAATGCGTTACGTATATGAAGAGCTTTACATGTTGTTGTTATTTTTTTCCAGGTACTTTCTTATCCATAATCTTAGTTTATTTCTACTATTCTGTAGGGTAAGCGAAATGCATTATTTTTATTTCTTGGTTTTTTCCTCTCTCTCAACTCCTATATCCAATATATATTGAAGCCATTGCTTCTATCTCTGCAACGGTTCTGGCATTAGCTTCTTACACTCTCCCAAAGTGTTACCAGCTTACACCAGACTGCCGTTTTCTCTCATAGAGATCCTTGCAACTGTCTTCTGCCTGGTCTCCTAAACTTCTGATTCTTTTGTTCACAATATTATCATGATTTTTTCAAAGCAGGGAGCTGATCCTGCCCCATCCTTCTGATATGCCAATAACTCTTCACTGCCTTCCTAGGCCAAATCTGAATCCTTTAGTGTGATGCACAAGCTCACTTTTGCCTGGGTCCTTGCTCACCTCTCCTTAGTTTCCAAACGACTTGTGACTGCTAAACTGTCACATGCCTCTTCATACTTCTATACCTTTTCCCATGTGGTACTATGTATCCGGAATGCCTCGGCCCACTCTGTATTTTTGTGAAAACTCCTATTCATACTTTAAGACTCACCAAAGCACTAAGCTCGTCTGCGAAGGTTTCCATGACTCAGGAAGAGTCAAGTGTCCCTGGCCCTTTCTTTATGTGGCACTTTCCACAAACCTCTTCTAACTATAAGAAAATTATTTATTTGCATGATGACTGGTTCCCCAATAAACCACTGAATTATCTTTATACCATCCCTGACTATAGGCCAATGCCTGTCACGTACCGGGCACTCAACAAATGCTTGTTTAATAAATAGATTTTACAAGTAAAAAAAGACATGTGAGGGAGTATCAGGGAACGCAACTTGGGAGACATGTTCTAATCTGAGCTCTTCTGCTAATTCATTGACAACTCTCTGGACCTGTTCTCTCAACTGCAGAATGAGTGGATTTGACTGGGCTGTCTGCACAGTCTCTTCCAGCACTGAGGATTTACTACTGTGAGAATATTCTGATGGGTTTTCTCGTTTTCTTAGTTAACAAAGCCAGAACCAAATTCAAGATCATCTGACTTGGGATCTAGGTATATTTAATATGCTTAATTTTTCCAAAGCAAAGGTTGAAATTAAATAGGTTGCACCAGCTGTGCAACCTTGGGGAAGGCCTTGCCCTTTGGTCCCAGTTTTCCCATTTGTATAATGAGGGCATTGACCTAAATTGCAAACATATTACTACTTATTCCTTCTATGCTGCAGGCAGACATTGCTAATCAATTACTGAACACATTCTCACTGAATCTGTATGCAGGATCAGAATTCATCTCAACACCGTGCTACAAGAAGCCACTTCTATTCCATCAGAGTCCTTTAAATGCCATGTCCTTTAGCCATGAGACTAAAAACAAAAGAAGTCTGAAGTCTCTCTCAGTTCTGTAATATTATAACAGATCCATAGTGGATTTTTGGTAAATTAGGACTTATGTTTCTGACCTCTGAGAGTGGTAAGGAGGAAGAGTCCGTGCACAGATACTTGGAATGGGTGGGGTCTTTCATGATGAGTGCATGCATAATCACTATCCTCTGAGTGACCAGTAGTCTTTTATTTTCTTTCAGGCCTAATGCCAATAACTTGGTCATATAAGCCAACAAGAGTATCCACATTAAATGCATCTTAGCAGAGTGAAAATAAATCATAATTGGGGACAGATGTGGATGCACAGTTCTCGTGTATCTTTTTTCTTCTCAGTGGGCTACTGCAAAGGAAGTGTTAACTGATTTTGGCACTCTCATCTGCTCTCCAGAAGGCTGGTTTTGCTGAGCATTTGAGCACTTGGGAAATCCTTGATGCTTTTGGAAAGTAGATTACATCATTCTCTGGGTCCTAATTAAATTAATTTTCCCTTTTATTTTCTGGCACGTAATAAGTGTAAAAATAAATATTTGTGAAATGAATGAATTCTTAGGCTTCTTTCTAGCTAGCATTTCCACTGCCAAGTGCCACGTTCTCTCTAGAATGACCCCTGCTCACCTGAGCATATATAGAATCTGCCTTCTGCAAGCTGCCTGATTCCCCAGACTTTGGAAATAGCTAACTTGGAGTATAATTGGATGCTTGTCTCAGATTAGCCTCTGACTCCCTCGGGCAGGCCAGTGCTTTATTTCTCTTTGTGTTATATATGTTAAAATATTTATGTTATATAAATACTAGATATTTATATAATCAATCATACATTATATGTGTTATACATATTTTACATCATTATGGCCCATTGTATAGTCTGCATTCAGTAACTACTTATTAGTAAATTATTATCCACAGTCACGGAATGGTAGTCTCTGAAATGAGAGTACCAAGGCAAGACAGGGAGGTTTATTCTCGTATAGGGTAATATGGGCTTAAGCTATGTAAGCAGAATCATAAGAATATAGGGGGAGGAAGTTCCCTGGATTGGTGAGTAACATGTTGTATTTACTTCTAGCTACTGCCAGCTTCAGAGAAATAGCCACCTGGAGCACATTGGAAGGAGAGTGACAAGATTGGTAAGGGTCTTAGGTCAGGCTGCTGTAACAAATACCAAAGACTGGGTAGCTTAAATAAAAAAGTTTATTTTTTATAGTTTATGAGGCTGGAAGTCTGAGATCAGAGTGCAAACATGTTCGGGTATTGGGCGAGGGCTCTTTTCTCGGTGGTGTCCTCTCATGGCCCAGTGGGGTCTCTTCATCTTATAAGGGCACTAATTTCATCATAGAAGCTACACCCTAAACTTATTTATCTCCCAGGACCCCACCTCCAAATATCATCACATTCGGGGTTAGGGCTTCAACATAGGGATTTTGTGGGGGACATAAACATTCAGTCCATAGCAGTGAGTGACTTGGAAAGCATGTTATACAAGGATTGGCTCAACTTTGCAGGCTTTTACTCAGGGATGAAAGGGGTTCATGTTGGCATGATAGCTGTGTAACCATCTCCAAAAGCCTGCTATATAGCAGTAGGATTAGGCTTCTTGTGTGTGTATCTTCACAGGGCAGAACTAAGATTGGTGGATAGAAAATATCAGAGAATGCGGAGTTGAGATCCCTCCTGAACATGGTCCATGGCACAGCTCACACTTGCCTCTTCTGGGTGGGAATGTCAAAAATCCTCAAACTGCTGGATGCTTACCAGGTTCAAAGATGAGTATTTATTACACAAAACTCAAAATTGCTTTTTGAATGAGATACAGGGAGACTTATTGCCACAAGGGGACAAACATTGGGTGCCTATCCTCTGCTTGGAAATCTTCAGCCCTAAAATGAACCCGAGAAAGGAAGCATTTCACATAACAAATAAGCCTAAGTAATTACTTAAAATCTAAACTTTGGGAGTTAGGGTCACAAACCCAGAAGATTTATGGTACCATCTTGAGAAGACTCTGAAGTATTTTTCTAACCAGAAGTAACTGAGTAACTAGGGATATCTGAATAATTATAGCATCAGATATAGTCAAAGTTTGAAAGTCATTTGTCTGGTTTCTATCATTGTCACTTATTTCTAATAGAGACAGTGGCAGTGGGCTCTTGAGGTCATGGAAAGAGTCTGAGCCTCCCTAATTTGCCATTGGAGATTTCTCCCTGATTTCTCCAGGCATGTGTAGGAAGGAGCTGTCTTCTTTTACCCAACCACTTGGGAAGCTGAGTTCTTCCAGCTGGCCCTAATTCTGGGATTTTCAAACACAGAACAGAGTGGTTGCTAAAAAAGCAATAAAATTGGGTGTGCCTCTGTACCCCAACATCTGTTTCCTTCACTGAACCATGCTTTGTACCACACAGCCTAATTAAAAGATTTTTACACATAGCTACATATTACATTTTATATCTTCTCGAGGAAAAAAAAAGACTGAGCAATGAAGGAAAATGAGCCGTGTCAACAAAAGCAGATGAGCTATTTTGCAACTATTCTGTTTAGACTCTGTTGTTGGTAAAACAACGTGTTCTTAAATTTTCTTGAGTAACTTGCCTTCCAAGCCTATGCTGATGACATAGAATAATGACTGTCTGGATATAATTTTTTTTTTAAAAAAACCTCTCCATCTGTCCACTTTATATGACAGCCTGGATTTCTCATGCATATTTTACCTCCAGAAAATTGGTCTTAGATGTGTCAGTGCAATTAACAGAAATGTTCCAGCTCAGAAATGCTTTTGAGCATAATTCTTCATAATTAAACAGGAACTAGCAGAGCATTTTAAAAATATGTGTCTCTTTGGATAGTAACAGGAACAACCATGACCAGAGTATCTGGAACCTGGAGCATGACAGTGAAGCTGAAATGTAAAAATGAAATTAGAAAATGGAGCTATGCACCAAAAATCAGGACCAAAGGGTGTGTCTCTGTGAATTTATCTGAGCCAGACCTTTAGATGGAAGAAGAGAATGAGTTCAAACAACTCACAGGGTTTTTTTTTTTTTCATTCAATTGACATTGATTGCTTAGACCAGTGGTTCTTAACCTTTTTGGGGTCACCGACTTCTTTGAGAATTTGATGAAAACTTCAGACATTTATCTCCAAAAAAAGATTCATTCTCACATGGGCAGTTTGAGTTATGCAAAGATCAAAAGCCTCATGTGAGGAGGTTAAGAGGTTAGTCACACAATGTAAACTTAAGGTCTAATCTGAAGCTCAGAACTTAACTAACACTATTTTTCATGTGACTTATCATCTCTGGTTCCAGAGGTAAAGACTTATATATTAACAGTTTGCTAAACATCACTATGGAATATCCATCTACGTATGCCATCAGTAATTCAAATTCAATCTACCTAAAATTTAACATCCAAGATCAAAATCTGAGTCATTTTGACGTCTCTTTCTTCTACATTCCTCTTAGCAGTTGGGTAACACATTCCAGCCATCCCATACCTGTGATCTCTTACATCTAATCTCTCTTTGTTGCTTCCTTCGCTAGTCAGGTCCTTATTTCTTCTAATCTATGATTTGGCTATAGAGTTCTAACAGGTCTTCTCATCTGCATCAATAAATCACAGCTCTGACTTTTCCACCTTTGACTCAAAAGTATTTAAATTTCTTCATTACCTCATGGATAATATCCAAAATTTTTAACATGATATTCAAGACCCAACACCAGAAATTTTGATTCCTGTATTTTGACTAAAATTCTCCCTTTACCTAGTGTCTTCATGTCTTTTTGCAGAACCCTTAACCCTTTCTTAAGAATCTCTTCTTACCTCCTGCACTTGTCTTTCTTTCCCTTGTCATTTTTCCTTTTGGAAAAGTATTTTTTTCTTCTGAACTTCTGTAGCATTATACCTACATCTCCTTTCAAGCCTTTGTTGAAGTGTAATTTACATAAAATAAAATTCATCTATTTTAAGTGTGTGACATAAATTTACACAGTTGTGTAACCATCCCCACAATCCAGTTCTGCATTTATTTTTAACTTAATATCTACAGTATCAGGTATCGTGATCAGCACATTACTTTCATAATTGTAACCATTCTGAAGGTAGTAATTATTTGTTTTATGAATTAAGAACGTAAAGCTTAGAAATGTTAAGTATTAAATAATTGTCTGAAGTCACACAACCATTTAGAGGCTGAATCAGGATTAGAGTTTCAATCTGCCTGATTGCAAAGGCCATATTTTTAGGCAATGTGACATAATGTTCCTCAAATTTAAAAAATCCTACTTTAAAACTGTAATTCACCAAAAAACAGTGGATTTGTTTTATCCAGTATTGTATCCAAGATGCCTAGCACACATATAAGCAAGCAGTCAGTAAACATCTGTTAAGTGACTTTATGAATGCATAACTATGTTTCATCATGGGATTATTTTAGAATTATACCACTGCTATTTTTGTCCAAGTGATAGGCCATTGCTTGCCTTAGGTGTTGGTATAATTTGGGATTGGAAATTATGATTTAGGACAAGGTGGGAGGGGTAAAGTTTTGTTGATTCTATTGTCACATGATGAGGATGAGTAGGGCCACTAATTTATGCCACCCTTGATAAGAATCGATAAATAATTCCTTAGGGCTTCCGTTTCCTAATTTATAACATGCAGTGGTAGTACCCTAAATGCTTGTTTTGAAGAATGATTATAGTGAGAAAAATGCAGGAATAAAAGTAGGAAAAACTAAAAAAGGAAGGAAGGAAAAATTATTGACTACATTTAGGGGAACATGCACAACTTCTTTTTCTATTTCTCATGTCTCAACATTATATCCATCCCATTTCCTCCTTGCAGTAAAGAATCTACACTGTCATAATTCTTTTTGGATTGTCCCGAAGTTCTAGGATTTTCTAGATAATTATAATTAAATAAAACATTTTCTGTTGGTGGCTTTAACTTCATTTTACCAATAACTAAACTTTGCCAAATGTGAAAAAAAGAAAGAAGGGAAGAATTAATTAAAGAAAGGGAAAACCAAGGGA
>RJWJ010026198.1:0-23211 GCA_004363605.1 Indri indri
TGTCTTCCTTCTACCACTTTCTGGGGCCCTGATGAGTCTTCACTTGCAGAAGACCTCCAATCCTTAGAACCTGAATCCAAGTTTCTCAGACCAGCTAAATCACTGTCAGGTCTGCCGACAGCCTACGCAGATCTGTGTGCCGAGAGGCGGAATCCCACACCGGGAGAAGGGCACAGACAGGGCTACATCCCCAGGTCCCCAAGCACCTGGGCAGGCGCCCTCACTTCTCTGTGTGAGTGTCCGTATTGGCAAGCAGACGCCCACTTGTGACCTGCACTCTTGCTAGAACAAGCTCAAGGTGGAAACCGCACGGTAGACAAAACCATAACCCTCCTGGCAGCCGAAGGCAGAGACAACAGCGAATGGTATTCAAGGCACAGACGCTGACAGACCTTTTATTAGTGAGGTATTGAATTGCATTTTTATAAAAAAAAAAATTCCAAAACAGACAATGGGGACCTAATTCTTTGGATTTATGGTAGAAATATGTTCCCAACAAGCCATTAAAAACTGGCTTTTTATAAGAGTATCAGTCATGACTAAGTCCCTGTTTGTGCCAAGCTCCGCACCTCTGTGCACTGTCTGAGCGCGCTTTTCTTTGGAAGGCAATCTACAAAGGCCTTCTGCCGTGGTCAGGGCTATTGCTAAGTGGAAGGGGGGTGATGAGCTTCCCTGCAAAATCCAAGCAGCTAAATTTACTATGGCTTATAATCAAGGTAAACTATATGACAAAAGGCCGCATTTTTTTCCCATCAGATCTGCAAATGGTCAGAGTTTATAGCAAAAGACTAGAGGACGAGGTATATGTCTGAGAAAAGAGCCCACAGCTCCTTCCAGCAGGGGATTCTCGCTGTGTGCACTGGTGCCTCACGGTGCATGGCTGTCCAGACCTGTGTCAGAGGGGAGCCGGCAGCTCTGCTCAGAGGCCCAACCCACCTCCATAATCGTCAGCATTTCAGGATCACTGGAGTTTGTTTACAGTGAGTCTACACTGTTGAATTACCCTTCATCCCCTTGGGGAGCAGCCCTGGGAAAATGGCGATACTGGGGGCTGCGACTCGGGCCCAGGTCTGGAGCCCAGGCCAGCGCTGGGACTCACTCACCACCAACGTACAGGACGGGTCATATGTGTGTGTCGACCAGGCTCCCAGACTTAGCACCACAACCTCGCTTCTCCCAACTGTCCCGTTAGCTCACGGCACAGATTCATTTAAAAGCAGCTGCGAAAGTGAGATGTGGAACCTTCGTTACAAACACCTCCTGAGGACCGCGCCACCGTGAGACCATTTCCCCCATCGATACACCGTTCATGCTTAAAAACAATACAGAAATTCCACGCCACTGGAAGCTGCACGCAAAAGGAATCAAGATTCTCACCCAAATGTGTCTGTCATTTACCAGTCAAAACCAACCGTCGAGGTGCTTTTCTAACTGGGGTGGCAGAAGCAGAGGCCAAGTGACCCCAGAGGATGGAGCCCCCTCCTCCACGGAGAGCACTCACGCTCCCAACAAGCCGGGGAACCAGCAGAGCTGCAAATGTCTCAGCGTCAGGATTTCACTGATACAAAAGGAGCCAAGTGTGGGACGAAGTCACTCATTTGCCACTTAAGGTTTCTGGGAGATGCGCCCACCAGTCAATCCACGGCCTCAGAGGCTTTTTCCTGGCACTGGCTCTGTGCTGATCAAGCGCACCCAGGACCACCGGGCTAAGGCCTGTGCGGCTCTCTGGTAAAGTTAAACCAGCGCGGGAGGGGAGGGGGCGACAGAGGCGCCTCCTATCCAGCCGGATCCCTGCCCGGCCCCTCCTCACTGGTCCTCCGGGACCTCCCGGAGCCCTTCGCTGTGGCGAGTCCGCCCGCTGATCTCCAGCAGGGCTTGGGCCTCGGGGTCCATGTCCAGGATGCTCTTGTTGCTCTTGGCCTGGGGAAGCGGGAAAAGGGGGTGTGTCCGTGAGAAGCAGGAGAGATGAGGGGCTCCTCAATAACCAAGAACAAGCACCGACCTCTTGCTAGTTTCCCAGCTGCCTGGAAGGAATCATATTCCACTGTTGCCACATGGATAACGGGCACGGTTCCCTGAGGCCCCCACTCTGGGATCCAACCGTCGGGAGGGTACAAGATGTCAGGAGAGGTACAAAGGGCCCAACGACTCAAGACTCGATCGCAGAGCCGGGGAACCAGGAGGAAGCCCAGAGCCCCTCGTCTTGCAGACAGGCAGAACTGCCGGGTTCACACCTTGGGCAGGTCCCCCCTCCCCGGGCTGCTCTACTAAACCATCCAGAATCCCAGACAAGACTTCCAGCTGTGCAGCTCCCAGCGTCCCCCGTGGCCAACAACAGCTGCCAGAAACAAACTTGGAGTAAACAATCTCCCTGTGGAAGAGTAAAGCCGAGAAAACGGAGAAACCTCCCCCACCCCACGCCTCAGACAGAGGACGCCTCCACTCACCAGCTCCGAGGCCGAGGGGTCTCCGACCGCCCACACCTCCATCTTGTCGAACCGGAAGTGCTCCTTGGCAGACAGCTGCGGGCTGTTGTACGTGGTGCACGTGGGCTTGGCTTTGCTGTGTCCCTTCCCGAAATCGACATCCACCCAGAGCCCACAGTAACCGTGCTGGCCACCCATGCCCTGCAGAGGAAGTCACGCAGAGAACCGCATCAGCTCCCGGCCCCAAAGCACCAAATACCACGAGCCCGCGCCTCCCGTGAGTACCTGCCGGGTTGGGGCAGATGAGTGGGGACCATGACCTCGGACCTTGTTTTCGCAACTGAGATATACGTGCTGCGGTCCAAGCATCGCTTCCCAAGTCACTAGAGCAGTGGCGCCAGACACCCACCCGCTGCTGGAGAAACTGACATTGGCAGACCCACGTGTCAGGGCCCTCACTCCCCCACCCACTTCCGGGCAGGGATCCTCATCTGCACACGGGCCAGGAATTGGGCTCCGAGCACCTAAGTGACTTACTCAAGGGCCACGCAGGAGCCACGGTCACCCCAGCTGGAGCCCCGTTACCTGCCGACCATACCCCACAGTCCAGTGACCCCAGCCTGGGGGCCACCCCCACCCCTGCAGCCCCAGGTGTGAGGAGGACGGCAATGCCCAGTGACAAGTCTGGCCCTGATGCCATCTCAAGGCCACACACCCATCATCTGAGAACCAAGGAAATGGGCCAAAAGTGCCATTTGCACACAAACCACAGAATAGCCCCAGCAGAGGCCCCGTCCTTCCCTAAGGCAAATCCTGTCCTAGTTGCCCCTGGGACAGCCCTGGGACCAGGGGTGGAATGAACTGGGTGTGGTACGAGTGACAAGCTGAATGCCACGCAGCTCTCCCCTGACTTGTGGAGAGAACACGTCACACTGAGCATTAGGATCAGCCCCCGCGTGGGGTCGACGTCACAAAGGTGGGACAGGCTTGTCCCCAGCTCCTACCAGTCCATTCGGGATTGTCTGCTGTCCGTGGTTCAGGTACATGTAGTGGTCGTTGTAGCCCGTGTGCGTGTACACGGCCATGCGGGGGGCAATGGAGAACAGGAAGCATTTGTTGTCCCCTGAAAGAGAGCAGAGAGCAGAACAAACAGAGTCACTGTGTCTGAGCTGGCCCAAGGAGCAGGAATCGCTAACGAGCTTCAGCTCAGAAAGCAAAGCAGCCGGGACCCCGTCACCTGCCCCCAGGTGCCCTGACTTGCCACACACCGGACATCGGAGTGTCAGGGACCAGGGCAGCTGCCTGAGGACCCGGGTGGATGAGCCAGGGGTACGGGGATTAGGACAGCCAACAGGGGATGGGACAGCTGTTCTGGGGACATCTTTTAGCTGTGGCCGGGGAGCAGAGGTCAGAACTCTGCCTGCTGTTAGCCAGAGGCGGCTCAGGCTGGCCAAGCGCGTGACGCCCGAGAGAGCAGGTTCCCGTAGCTTATGAGCAAGGGGTGGGTGGCCACTCCGCAGATACTGATGGCCCCGCACAGCCTGCTCACGCAGGCGGGTGACGCTGGTGTGGGGCTGTCCCCAACCCGGGAGTACGTGCCATCTGTAAGAGAGAAAACCTGCAGACGCAGGGCTGCACGACTGTGGGAAGGGGACAGGGACTGCCCATGGCACAGGGGTGGGTACACATGCCAGTAAAAGAAAGGTACCACTCAGAACTGTGGGAACGCCGGCGTCCTGGCCTCAGACCCCTTCAGCGCTAGGGAGAGGGGCGGAGGCCTCGCTCACCTGGGGAGCTGCCCACGGCATTCCGAGATCCACTGCCTGCCCGGACACGGACACCGTGAGGCACATGTGACGTCAGAACAAGCCAACAGGCCCGCAGAGGGCTGAGCACGGGGCAGGGGGGCCGGGCTGTCCTTTAGGCACAAAGGAAGCCCCGAGAGGCAGCCTGGGGGCACGAGTGCAGAGGGCAGAGGTGAAGGGGCAGAGAGACCCAGAGGGGCCTCGGGGAGGAGGGCCCGGGAGGAGGCGGGCAGCAAGGTGAGGAAGTTCCACGGGCACCGCACAGCGGAAGGGCGTGGCTCAAGGCCGGAGGCTCAGGCAGCTTTGCTGGGCTCCGGCAGCCCCAGAGGGTTTCGGGCAGTTTCGTACACGATGAACCTGCAGCACCTCCCCGGCTCCCTTCCTGGGCCCTGGACTCGGATAAGCGTCACTCTGCTTTGCAATCCTAAGGCTGTGTCTGACCCACATTCACTGGTCCAGCTGCTAAGCGAGGTGTCAGGGCCACAGAGTGTGGGCCCCTCGGCTGCAACGAGCCCACCCTCCGGTCCATGCTGAGGGCTGCTCTGGGTGGGGAAGGCCACTCAGGTGAAACATCTGTCTCTAGGATACAGGGTAAGGACCCAGCGAGTCACTATCACCTGCGAAGAAAAGCCAGGCCAACAGCAAGGGCTCCTTATCTAATTCTCACATTAACGACACACTACCATGCAGCAAACACCACCTGGCACCCACTGTTAGCAAGCTCCGTGCCCATGTGGTGCAGTTGCCTGTCATTCTGGGGAACTGAGGCCCAGAAAATTGGGCACCCTGCCCAGGGCCAGAGCTTGGACTCAAGATCCTGTCTGTTCAATCCACTGCCTGCGGCCTTTCAACTGCAACCCACAAAACACAGCAACAAGGAAGTGACCCTACGGTTATTAAGTCACATGACAACTCAGGTATCAGCAGTTACCATTTCCAGGACAAATGGACAGAACTCTCTGAACTTGGCCCAAAGCCCATGGATTCGCGCCGCCTGTGGCGCAAGGCTGCCCTCTGCCGCAATTGCATCCGCATATTTCAGAACAGAACAAATTCAAATTTGAAAACTTGGAGTCATTGTATTTTCCATATTCCTCGGGAAGATTAAGTCTGCTTGTTAATAAAACATTAAGATCCAGCAGAGTCGATCTGAAGTTAATATTAAAGGGTCTGGAGATAGCAGCAGCTTTGTCTCTAATAAGGGTTTTTCACACCCTGAAGTGCGGCCTCCGACTGCACGGTGAGGCGGAGCAACCCGCAATTTCCCCAAAGCCCGGAGGTCAGACCGGCGGGGGAAGATGCCCCATCCCGGTGACACTGCGGCAGAGAAAGGTGGGTGTGCAGAAAAGAGGAGATGTAGCAACTGCTGTTTCTAGAAAGGCCCTTGCAAAGGCCCTCGGCTGGCATCTGGGGACTTTGATTTGGGGAGGGGTCTTGCCATCCCCAGAACTAGAATAAAGCTCTGGAACTTTGTAAAACCTAGAAATAAATCGAATCCCAGAAACAGCATCTAGGAGACAGAGGCACCCACCCCTTTACCCAGTGATTCCCTCTACCCACCCCAGCCAAATGGCCAGCCGGGCTCTGCCAAAAGCATCCAGTAATGGCCACTCTACCTGGACACAGCTCCCGGCCTCCGGAAGTTCTGCCTGGTGGAGGAAAGGTGCCAATCCCAGAGGCACGTGGTGAGACCGGACACACGGGGAAGACACAACCACAACGAACCCCGGGGAAGGTGCCTACCCTGGAGTGCAGGCGGCAGCCCGCGCTGGGCAATGCACCTTTGTAAACATTTTTAAAGGACCATTTTTAACAGAGTGTTCTTTGAGGGGAAGAGGATTTACTTAGAGCCTTTCATCCAATGTATTCAAGGCCACACACAGAGCTTTGAATTTCCAGCAAAACCACAAGACCAGGAAACCACATGGCAGAAAAGAAAGGCGAAGGCTCCAACACACACAGTGGGGGGGTGGGGGGAGACATCTGGAAGCAGCAGCATCCCCTGGTCCCTCTGAGACACCCGCAGCCCAACTTCTCCACGCCCTGTAGTAACGCCGGGCCTGTTTCCCCACCTGAAAACGGGCGGCAAGGCCTGTCCTATGTACTGTTCCCCACTGCCAGGATCGAAACGGAGATCCGTGACGTGGCAGACCACCTTAAGCAGCATCCTGTCTTACTATCTCCCCCACGGTGTCTAGAGAGACTCGTGGAGATGGAAGAGACCCTCTCTGCCACCTCTGCCCTCTGCCAGTGCTCAGGTGTCCGCGGCAGCAGCCGTCTCGCCAGAGCTCCTCGCCGGTGCCGTGCCACACTTTACAGTTCAGGTTGCCAAGTCTTACCTTGAAACTGAGGCTTGACCTCCCAGGAGCAGGAGGCAAACCCGCCGAACACGTGGCCGTCGTGGTCCTCGAGGACAGCCACGCAGGGCCCCTGGTGGGTGATGTGCCCACAGAGCTGGGAGAAGCTGTGCCCGTGGAGCTCGGACGAGAAGAGGAGGCGCCAGCGGTGCCGCTGCTCCCGAGGCAGGTGGGAGTTGATGTACGTGACCGACAGGACATCCAGGATGCTCTCAAACTTCCTGCCCTGGTCCACCTGACACTCGGGGACCAGGGTGCTCAGATCGAGGGATGAGCACAGGACGAGAAAGCCTTTGTGGATGACCACGCTCAGAAACACGGCCACGTGGGGCGCCCTGAACACCCAGTCCTCGATCACGGCCTGGTCGCACTCGCGGTCCTGCCACTGGGGGCCAAGGAGTCCCTCGCCATCTATGGGAGGGGGATGCTCAACGTTAGTGGGGCCGTTACGTCACCTTATTGCTACTGTCTAAACCCTTGCTGACCGATGTGCAGAGGCTTTAGAGGGGCAGGGCAACTTACTGGGACCCCAGCAGTTTCTCAGGGAAGGGCAGGTTCACTAGCTACAAATCACACTTAATCATTTCCAAGTAGCATCTGTCATCCTATCTGCCATCTCCTACCTACTAATACTGGAGGTGACAGAGTGATACTATAGGAACACACACCTGGGACTCACACAGCCTGGCTTCAAACCCTGGCTCACTACCTGCGTGACCTTGGCAAGGTCTTCTCTGACTCAGTTTCCTCATGTGTAAAATGGAGGTAATGCTAGAGCCTACCTCGTTTGGTTGTTACAAGGAAGAGAGGAGCTTCTATGTTTTAAGCTCTTACTGACATGTACAAAGACTCAATTTAGAGCTACTATAATTCCCAACCTACAGAGAGTCCGGATCTAAGCTGAAATAATGATGTCTTCTCTAACTCAGGTTCATTTTATTTAACCAGAAATGTAAAAACTTGCTTGCTTAATCTTCTACTTCCCAACTTCTGTGATGTTTCAACATTCTTATCATTGCAATTAAAATATTTTTCCAATAGTTTCATTTCTCATTACTTGTATATTACTTCAAATCTTAAGGACAATTTTAATCATTCAACTTAACTTTTGCCACTAAAATTATAACTTTAATATTCTATTTTTATGATTCTTCTTTTAAAACATACTGACTCCAGACTGATGAATAGTTCACCCATAAGACAAACTACTGATACTTATATATATTTTTATTATTTCCAAGTTTCAAATACCTTACTTAAACTAATTTTTGAATATAACCTATTTTCAAACTGTATTTAAAAATCTGGCTTTACAGCAAAAGAACACATTTATAAAGTCTACTTTGCAAAGAGATTTACCACAAAGTGTTTTTAAAATCGCAATTTAAATACATACTGTTTCTCACCCAACAGCAGAATACACATTCTTCTCAAGCGCACATTGAACATTATCCAGAATAGACCAAATTAGAGGCCATAAAAGGTGCCTCAATGAATTTTAAAGACTTGAAATCATGCAAAAGTACATTCTCCAACCACAATAAAATGAAATTAAAAATCATTAACACAAGGCAATTTGAGGAATTCACAAACATGTAGAAGCTAAATAACACACTTACACATAGCCAACAGGCCAAAGAAGAAATCATAAAGGACATTAGAAAATACTGAGATGAATAAAAACAAAAACATAACATGCCAAAACTTATGGGATGCAGCTAAAGCAGTGCTCAGAGGAAAATTTATACCTGTAAATGCCAATATTGAAAAAGAGAGATCTCAAAACAATAGCCTAACATTCCAACTTAAGAAACTATTAATAGGAGAAGATGACCAAACTAAATCTAAAGCAAGCAGAAGGAGATAAAAGACCACGGCAAAAATAAATGAAATTGGCTCTCGGCCATTCACTCCAGTCTGTCCTTAATCGAAGAAGGGTCTAGAAAAACAATGGGAGGCTGGGGGTGGGGGGAGGAAATCACTGAAACCAAAAGTTGGTTCTTTGAAAAGACAGCAACAAATTGTGAAAACTTTAGCTAGACTGACAAAAGAGAAAAAACAGAGAAGACTCAAATTACTCAAACCAGAAACGGAAGTGGGGACATCGCTACTGCTTTTACGGAAATGAGGAGGATCATAAGGAAACACTATGAACGACTGTGCACCAACAAATCAGATAACCCAGAATGAGGCTGGGGGGCTCACACTTCCCGATTTCAAAGCTTAACTGCAAGGCTGCAGTAACGGAAACAGTGGGTACCACTCTAGGATGCGAGGTCTGAATCGCCGGGCACTTGCCTTGAAGCTTCATCTCAGACAGCAGCTGAGCAGCCAGCACCTGCACCGTCGGGGCGGGACCTGGGGCCGTCCGGGTCCAGCCCTTCAGCTCCTGTCTGTGGTTTAGCACGTGCACCACAGAGCCAACCAGGTCCTCTGTAAACTAAGATCACAATTTTACCATTAGAAACAGTCCCGCTGTAACCTGAGATCTAAGTCATATCACAATATGGAGAAGGGCAATTTTACCTCTTTAATGCCAACTGTAACAGGCCACAATGTGGGGAAAAATTATGCAACTTATGTAGTTATTTGTTTTCTAATGATACACTTAGCTGGCCTAGAAGTTTTGCCAAAGCCTTTGTCCAGGTGTTCTGACCCGGACCAGACAGTTATGCGGCCTAGGGCTCCCCAAGGGTGGACATCTCCACGATGCCTCCATCGGCCACGTAGCTGGCCTAGGTCCCCCACCTAAGGACGCCAAGGCTGCTTAGGAGGCTGCGGAGGGCCTCGAAGCCGCTCTACCTTTTGGACTTCGCTGGCTCTCACGGGCCCTTCTGTGGCAGAAATCATTTTCAGAATCACCAGACTCTTTTCCTCGGAGTTTCCTTTCAACAGGTGGGACATGGACACTGTGAACTGCTCCTGGGACACATGCTCGCTGGGCCCCTTCGCCTTCCCCGTCAAGTCGACCCTCCGCATGCCATCGTACAGTCTGGTGACCATCTCCGGGGGAAGAGCTTCCCCAACATGGTTCTGTTGGGGACAAGCGGGAGAGAAGGCTGCAAGTTAGACTCAGTAGTGTCACAAAAAAACACGCAGAGGGCCAAGACCAGCCACTGCTACCCCACGATGGTACCATCAGCCCCTGAACCTTCCTACATCCCACGTGTACCATCTCCCCTGCCCACCTAAGGGCCTCGTACCACCTAAGCACCCAGGTATGGCTGTTCCCACCATGCCTCTGAACCTTCCCCTCTCCCCAAATTGGCCACGTCGTCCTGCCTCTGGCCACCATCTGCTTCTCACTCTGCTTAGAACATCACCTTCATTCTAGACTCCAACAGCTGCCACTGGCATGTCTGAATTTATTAACACACGTAACATGTCTGTGTGTAGCTCACTTGGTCTCTGTATGAGGGGTTTCCAAATGTGTTAGCTAGCTTTCACTTCTTATCCAAGTTCTTTGTGCTCAATATGCATTTTTAATTTTTGCATTTAGATTTTAAATTTCATCTAATGCATTGACAATAACATTATGTAAATATTTGTTCTCCTTTTTGGCTGCAGCATCAAATCTGATTTGATCCGGGGATTACAAATAAATGGTGCGAGAGCAAATCACGAACAAATCACCAGCTTCCTGCATGGTAGGATCCAAAAGACGGATTCTCCTGTAACAGCTGACGAGGTAACACCGTGTGTCACTGTGTCAATATTCTACAGTTCTTCCAAGGCAGGCTTCTACGCTCACTGCTCGAAAAGAATATTTCTTTTGCTGTCGGTGTTTGCAAAGTTCTGTTGGAAAAACCACCTCTCATTCCTTCCCAAAGAGAACGTTTCTCAGTCGCCAAGGTCTTCTGATCCACTCTTACCCACGTTTATCTTGATAGGCACTCACGAACACTGACCGCCCACTCTGTGGTCAAGTCTGTTACTGGCCTGTCTGGTTCTGTTTGCTCCAACTTAGCGGTGTGTGCTGCAGGCCCACAGGTGTGCTTTTGGTCCGGTGGAGACATGTGCATGTCAAACCACACAGCGGCGACCGGGACAACCTCCTGGGCCAGCTTCCTCCTCTGCAACGCGAATGTGCGGGGCGGACCCCACCGCCCCGCGTCAGCTCCCATCCTGCGTGTTCCAGAAGAGGAGGCTGGTGGGACACCTTCCCAGACTCCCAGGAAGGTGAGCTGACGGTATCTCTTTGCCAGTCCTGCCTTAGTCTGAGCACTCAAACGTGCAGTTATGAGCCCCACAGAATGGGGCAAAAGATGGAGAAATGGGCAGTTTTAACTCTTTGTAAGGTGAACCTTGAATTTAAAACTTCATTATTTTGTTAGGAATATCATAAAATGTCTAGGGCATCAGACACTCACAAATTCTAGGGGCAAAAGTACACTTGAAATGTTATGGTTACTGAAGCTACGAGTCCACGAAGGCAGACCTGTGATTCAGTCTCCGGGACGGCAGTCAACAGACACCTGGTTTGGGAGACAGAAAGCAAGCTGTCCCCTTTGGTGTCCATCTCAAGTTAGAAACGTCCCCAAAACATTGTGTAAATCATTCATTATTTACTCTGACTGCCTTTCTTTAGTACAGATAAGGGAGTATTGATTTCCAAGAGGGGAGGGATTTGTTTAGGTGTCGTGCACGGCCAATTTCTGCCACAATGGCGGAGCAGAGTAGTTGCAACAGAGACCACACAGCCACAAAGCCAAAAACGTGCACTATCTGGCCCTTTACAGGAAACAAACTGTTTATTGTTCCCATCCAACTGTCTTACAAAATAGGGAGCCAATCGGCCCCAGGGCCATAGTTTACAGCCCCCTGGTACCAGACTAAACCTTAACTACTGACTGTTACTCTTGCCTTCAGTGCCTGCAGAGAGAAGGACCTGGGTGAGGCATGTGAGCTGTTTCCATCTGACGACAGCGCCGCAAACAATCTGTCCACCTCAGCCTGCTCCTCAGGAAGAAACCGCGAGCAAAAATTCTGCCCCGAACGGCTTTTGCTGTTCCCCATCTCTCCTGATACCCGGCAGAATTCTCTGCAGAGAAAAAGACACAGTGTTAGAGAGAAAAATAAAAATGCAATAATCATAGAAAATAAATGTTCATAATTAGATGGTCAAGTTAGTAAATATTGATTTAGCTGCAAACTGCAGCCAAAACACACGAGAGCTACATGATATTGTTTCGGTGTGTCAGAAATTAACAGTTGACACAAATGCAGTGGGGAAAGCCCACCCTGACTCCCATGGACGACTGAAGTGTGCTCGTGATGGTCAAACAGCAGTCTGGATTTCGTTATCTGAAAACAGTTCCCAAACTAACATGACTAGAAGGTAGAACAAAAAATCTGTATTTTAATCAATCTAAATAATCGTTTCTTTAAAACCTGTGTTGAAAAATATATCTAAGGCTGAATGATCACATGTACTTGAATAAAATCACCACCCTGAAAAGACTGCCTGGACAGCGAACACGCTGGTTGACAAGTTTTTCCTTTGCGATCCTGGCTCTGCCTTCTACTAGCTGTGCGGTCTCGGGCAAGCTACTGGAACTCCTGTGCCTCGATTTCCCCACTCGTGAAACAGGAATAATCACAGTAAGATTGTTGCGACAGTGAACCAAGTCAGCCAAAGCAAAGGGCCGAGAACCGGCCTGCGCCCACCTTGCCTGTGAGATCCCAGCCAGCGAGCCTCATCGTTTGAGGTGCTCAAGGAGCGTTAACAGAGACTGGCACCCAGCGGCAGGTGACCCGCGGCCTTGCTCACTGTCGCTAACCTCATTACAGAAAGAGGTCAGGTGCCAACAGATCGGAGGACTCAAACATTAAAGCACGGTTAGAGATGAAAAAAATCTCTTAAGGGGCAAAGTGCTGTGACTATTAATTCCTGTCCTGAGACTTTTTCTGGAAACCCTGTGTTGGTGAGATTGCTGGAGACAACCACCCTCTCTCCACAGGCAACTTGACAAACTCAGTCAGTGTGACAGTAACAATCTCCCACGGGGTTGGGAGGCCGCCCCAGCAGGCAGTGTGAGCTATCAGCCCCATCAGACCTGGCTGCACAAACCCTCAAGGGACCAGGGAAAACAGGGTGCGGTCAGGATCTTTTTCTTTTCTTTTGAGATGGGACTCACATAAAATTAACCATGTGAAAGTGCGCAATTTGGTGGCATTTAGCATTGTCACAATGTTGTACAACCACCACCTCTATTTTTTTTTTTTTTTTTTTTGAGACAGAGTCTCCCTCTGTTGCCTGGGCTAGAGTGCCGTGGCGTCTGCCTAGCTCACAGCAACCTCAGACTCCTGGGCTCAAGCGATCCTCCTGCCTCAGCCTCCCAAGTAGCTGGGACTACAGGCATGTGCCACCACGCCCGGTTAATTTTTTCTATATATTTTTAGTTGTCCAGCTAATTTCTTTCTATTTTTAGTAGAGACAGGGTCTCGCTCTTGCTCAGGCTGGTCTCGAACTCCTGAGCTCAAACGATCCTCCCACCTCGGCCTCCCAGAGTGCTGGGATTACAGGCAACCTCTATGTGGTTCTAAAACACTTTCATCACTCTCGAAGGAAACCCCACATCCATTAGCCTCTCATTTCCCCCTCCCCCAGCCCCCGACGCCCACTAATCTCCTTTCTGTCTCTATGGATTTCTCTCTTCTGGACGTTTCGAGTAAATGGAATCCCATGACATCTGGCCTTTTGTGACCGGCTTCTCTCACTTAGCATCATGTTGCCCAGGCTCATCCATGTCGTAGCATGTGTCAGTACTTCATTCCTTTTCACGGCTGATTAGCATTTCGCTGTGTGGACAGACCGTGTTTAGTTTGTCCGTCATCCGCTGATGGACATCTGGGCTGTTTCCGCCTTTTGGCTATTACGAATAGTGCTGCAATAGACGTTTGTGCACTCGAGTCCCTTTTTTCAAATTTTTGGTGTAGATACCTAGGCGTGGACTTGCTGGGTCACATGGTAATTCTATATTTAACTTTTTGAGGAACTGCCAGACCAGGGGTGGGGAACCTTTTCACGTCGGAAGGCCACGTTAATTTAGCTGTAATCAAATAAGACCGCATTCAAGAAACTTCAATTAGATATACTTAAAAATGTACACTATTTTATAAAAACCTACTATGTACTTAATGATTTCAAAAAATGAAAGCTGTTTTTTAATTTTAAAGTTAACTAACTTTTCAATGACTTTGTTGTGTCTGCTTTTCGTTGGAAAGTGTTTGAATATTTGGTTGCAGCATGGAGGTCCACAGTTTCAATTGATCCTCTCGATGGGTATCAGTCATTTGTGACCTTAAGGCCATATTGATCTGGGTTACGTAGGAGAATGTAGATTCGCAGCAAAAAGCGATTGAAAAGCCAAGAAAGCATTTTTGGGGGCATGTTGCTGAAGGCGTGAGTCTTCTACTGCATTTTTCATATTTCAACTGGATCTTTCTTAGCATCAATGACTTTAAAATGTCACCTACTGAGAGCTCAATCAATCCATCTGTAGTTCTTTAGGTGCCTTGGTGATGCTAATTTGAGTGTGATATCATGTTCTCAGTCTGAAACCGTCATTGTGTTCTCCAATTAATAGGTCTGTAACAGCTGCATATTCTTCAAATGATTCACATTTATCATCCTGCTCACCAATCACTCTTGCTAACTGGGGAAAATGTTCATCCAAAATTTCCTTTTAAAGAAGTGTTTTGAAAAAAAGATAGCTTTCAAAATACTTGGATTTTTTTTTTGCCACGTATCATATATAGACTTAGTTTTACCTTGCAGGTAAATATTTAAGTCATTTTGATTTGACACGGTATCACACAGAAATGCTGCATTCCTATAGAAATCTTCTTTCAATAATTCACATCACTGATTCTGTCCTTCATAAAATTTAACTGTCTGTTCTCACAGAGATAAAATGACAGCCCAATGCACTTTAGAATGGCAAATTCACACCGAATACCTTGTCCTTCAACTTTAGCATGTTATGAAACTGATGATGCCGTGTTGCATTTGCATGAATATAGTTAACAATACTTATAACTTGTTGCAAAGTATTACTTAAAATAGTAGCTTTAGCACAGAGATTTTCCTGATGCAAGATACAATGAGAAGAAAGGAAAGCTTCTGAATCTGTTAACACTTTTTTTAATCTGTGCAATAAACCCTTCATGTTTTCCTATCACGGAAAGTACACCGTTTGTACATCTGTACATACACTCGCTAAATTTACCAAATTCAGTCCAACTTCATGAAACTTCTCTTGAAAGTTGTTGAAGATACCTATTCCTGTGTTCTCTTCGCAAGAGTGCCCAAAGTAACTCTTCATGGTAAAGAAAATTTTCTATTACGCCCGAATGAAGTAAAAACCTGTGCCAAGTCAGTAGTATTAGTTGATTCATCCAAAGCAATTGAATAATGTATATTTTCCCTTTGAAGTAGTGCATGAAGTTGCTCTGTTAAATTGAAGGCTAATTCATGCTGCTGATCAGTTATGGTTCTCCTTGAAAGAGGCAGTTGTTTGTACTTTGAAATGTTATCCGGGTCTAAGCACCCCACAACTTCAACAATGCATCCTTTTACAATTTCTACATTGCTGAATGGCTTTTTTCCTGGAGTATATAAGCTATTTTATAAGTTGCTTCAGTGCTATTATTTCCAGGTCTTATTGCTGCTTGAAAGAATTGTCTTTGCTTTTGCCTTTCATCTTTTTAATTTCTGCAATACAACCTTTCACACCTCTCCCTCTAATTTAAAATATCTGTGGTCCTTATGAGTATAATGAGCACTGAATTTCTTTAATGTTGAATATTGCAGTGTCACAAAGCAAGCAAATCATCTTACCTTTAGCAGAAATGAGATAATATTGCAATTCCCAATCCCCATTAAAAAATCTGTTTTCTTCCCTCAGCATTCTCTTGGCCTTTGACATGATGGGCTGTTAAGCAGAATTAAAAAATTCTGCCAAGCTATGCAACTATTCACAAATTCCACTTCCAACAGAAACACAGTGCACCTTCGTCAAAAGCTGGTAACAGACTGGTGTACTCAACCCCCCTAAACTCTCGCCAACCAGCCTCGTGTGGTAGTGGTACCAGTCAGGCGGGGGAGGTTAGAACTAAATCACAAGTGTAGCAGCCGTCGATTTAGCTCTTATGGCTTACAAATGTTCTAATTGTGCTGGTCAATCTGAGAGGGTTATTTCATTAAAACTTATTTTATTCTTTGGTATTTTAAATATATTCATTTTAAAAAGAAAATATAAAAGATGAACAAAAATGTATTCATTAAAAGGATTTGTTCTGTAAAGTTTGGACTCAGTCAAAAGGCTGCACTTAAAGACCTAGAAGGCCACAGGTCCCCACCCCTGTGCCAGACTGTTCTCCATTTTACATTCCCACCAGCAAAGCATGAGGTTTCAGTTTCTCCACATCCTCATTAACGCTCATTATTTTTCCATCTTTTTTTTTATTATTATTATAGTCAGGGGGACCTGTCTTTGACAGGCTTCACTGCTAATGTGCCCCCTGGACAAAAAGCCTCCCGTGGCGGTGCTCCTTGGAGGGGGACTGGGTACACCTTGCCAGAGCAGGCTGCGAGCAAGGGCTCGTCCGACCCAGTTTGGGGCTGTCACTCACGCCCTGTCTGACCTCAGTGCTTCCGCTCCTCACGTTTCTCAGCAGCAGACGAGCCAAAAAGGAAAACCTCCAGCCCCAGGCTCAACGTCCAGCAGCACGAGGCCTCCTCCTAAGACAGAGGGGCTGCACCAGCCGAGTCTGGTCCCTCCAGGGCCACAGCCCAGGCAGCAACACCCAAGCAGACCCCTGCTCTTCAACAACTCTTCTAAGAGGCTACCAAGCGGACCGAACTACCTACGCCTAAGCCCCAAGAAACATCGTCACCATGCAGGGCTCAATGAGGAGATGAGCCGTCCTAACTTGAGTTTTAAATACTCGCTGATTCGGGAGGGGACTAGGACAGAGGGCGGCACAGGGAGAAAGGGGTTCCTCGCTTTACTGACTCCGCAGTTAATATATTCCGCCGATCGATCACATGCTGCTGCCGGAAGCGTCGGTACGTGTCCTAACGCAATGCCCAGGAGAACTTACCATGGAAAATGTCAACGCTCGCTGGCTACAGACCAGCAGGAACACACCTGTGGCCACCGCTGCAATGACATCTTGCCACAGCGAGGCCCCTGGAGGGCCTTGGGACGACAGTGTGAGGAGGGACTTGGTACCAATGGGGTCAGGGCTGTCTCAGGTGACTAAGGGAGGGTCAGAGAAGGGAAGGTTAGTTCTGGATTGGGTACAGTTCAGTGACTGGGTGTCTTAATTTTTCTCTAAGACGCAGGAGGCACAGAGAGAGGCTGATGTCATAACTAGGAAGCAAACATCATTCATGCTCATGGGAAGGAGATGCTGGGTTATTCGGGGTGCTTGCACAGACGTTTTATTTTTGTCTGTGCAGCCTGGTCTTGCTTTTGCTTTGTTCTGTCACAGTGACCCTGAGTGATGTTGTGCACAACCTGAAAACTGCAACGCTCACAGCTTGACATATATTACCGGTAAGTCACGACAGCTTTAGCCAGAAGTGTTTTCAGATTCATATCCCACCCCCACCCCACCAGGAAAATTCAAGATTCTCTCAAAATCTGTGTTAATTTACAGAGTCACCAAAAACTTTATCATATACTCTCCGCATGCGCCCATCTCGTTATCATGCTGAAATCCTGTAAGTGATAGATGCATAAAATGCACCCTAGCCAGGCATGGGGGCTCGTGCCTGTGATCCTAGCACTTAGGGAGGCTGAGGCAGGAGGACTGCTTGAATCCAGGAGCTGGAGGTTGCAGTGAGCTATGATGACGCCACTGCACTCCAGCCCAGGCAACAGAGCAAGACCCTGTCTCAAAATCAAAAACCCATAAAAACGCACCCTAGTGAATTATGTTTCATTCTTACGTAGGGCCTTCCTCCCAAAACCATCACACTTTTTCAATTCTTCTAGAAAACCTTAAGGTATGTGAAGTGAGAAGGCCACAACTCACCAAAACGGCTAGAGATGAAGGTCTCCCGAAGCCTAGGAGGGAGAGGTTTGGGGACATTAGCACAGCTTCCTGTCAGGGCTGGGCCCTCGGGACCAGCTGACGGTGGTGCCCACCCCACGCAGACTTAAGGGCATCAGAAGTGAGCCCCTGGGAGGCCTCCTCACTCCTCCTGGCTCAGGGGCCATTCCCACTCGAGCCCCTCAGCATCCTACTCAGCCTTTGGTTTCCAAGGCCGCTCGGCGTTCCTGACTTTCCCTAGAACCGGCCGTTGCCCTGACTGAGATGCAGCAGGAGCCGCTCCTCGCTCACTCTGCTCAGGGCCCGGCCGTCCTGCTGCGCCCTGAACACCAGCTTGGTCACCACGGCACCTGCATGCGACAGGCCCACTGTCTCCGATGCTGTTCCACCAAGTGGCCACAGCTTGTTCCTTCACTCTCTCTGGTCAGATGTCACCTCTTTGGTCCCCCAAGGTCCCTGAGGACCCCATCTGGGAGGGGACCGCGCACCCCCATTTTCTTGTTCTGCACAGACAGCACCCAGCACCCCACCACAGCTCTTCCTTGGTCCGTGACTGACTTGCCACTTGGATCTAAAAGTCACAAAAGGGACTCTGCTCTGTGGCCACATGCCCAGCATCTGTGCACACAGCAGGCACCAGGACCCATGTGTTGAATAGCCGTGTGTCTGTTCTCTTGCCGACCTCACAGGTGGATGTGACCCACTCTCCTACCACCTTGCGGATGCCCCATGCGCCAATTCCAGGCGGCGCAGCCTGAGCTCCCCACACACTGGTCACACAGGGCTCACGCCCCCTCCATCAGGAGCCCCGCGGATCAGATCAGTGCCACCTGCTCCACCACCCACCACCAGTCCCTGCTCAGGGGTGGGCTCCAGGACATCACCATCTGGGCATCTCACGGCCCATCAGTGCCCGGCCACGGCAGGGTCTCGGCGCACACGAGGGAGGGGAAGCCAAGATGCCACAGAGGAAGGCCGACAGCAAGGCTGGGCTCTTGGCCAGCACCTTCTCCAGCCCCTTTAACAGAGGAGGCCATTTCAATGCTGCACTCAGATTCCCAAAGTCCTGGGAAAGCTTCCTTCCTGCTCAAAACCGAGGAACTGCTCTAGCAGGGGGATATACCCCGGGGCTAAAAGGTGCCAGCTTCTCAGACGCTTCCACATAGGACGGAGGCATCAGTGTATCCAGGAGTCGTGTCCCTACGAGGTCACGAGTCCCACCTCTTCCTCCAAGACACTGGCCTTCCTGACATCATTCATTCGATAAATGACCCGTCTCCTGGGCCAGGCCCACAGAGAAAGTGGGCAGACAGAGAAGCCTGCAAGAGGCCTTGCCCCACGGGAGCTTCTGGTCTAACGGGGGAGACAGGGACAGGGTGAGGGGACCCATGTGGATCGGGGGGTATGGGAACACCAGGAGTCAAGAGTGGAACATGTCCCAAAGGACACATTCTGGCTGGCTCTTCAGGGACCCACAGGTGGTTCACACAGGAAGCGGGAACAGCACACACAGAGGCACGGAGAGGCGAGGTTTGGCAAGGGTGGGATACTGGGCGCAGGGGGAAGGGGCCCTGGCCTGCCTCCCCGGCCCACCCCCAACCTCCCCCTGCTCCACCGGAAACAGGCTCCTCCACCGTTGTCCACGAACAGCAACACGGTGCGGCCCTGCCCACCCTCACCGGGCCAACGGCTACTAGAAAAGAACAGGGCTGGGCAAGCCACCATGGGCAGGAGCCACAGGGCTGGAGTCACGAGCGGTAGGAGGATGGGCAGCTCCTGAGAACACAGCCTGTCCCCTGTGTCACCATTCTTAGCGCCACTGGCAAAGGGACATGACTCAGAACAGCCCCAAGGACAACCTGTCTCCTTTTAAAAAGCTCCCTGCAAGGTAAGATTAAGAAATGGCCACGGTACGAAGTATTCCAAAATTGATCTATCCCAGGCTCATCTCTTTAATCAGGCCAGAAATCTCTTCGATCAATTTTGAGGAGGAAATGAAGGCCTCTGACGTGTCCTTTGATAAGGCAGAAAAGGGAGGTCGGGAGAGCCTGAGTGCAGCCCCTGTGACCGACACCAGACCCCAACCACGCTGAACGAGAAGGCCAGCAAGCGCCACCCAGGACCACCTGAGGATGGATGAATTACCCCACCAGGTAGCCTCCGAGCTGTCTGTGCTTGCCTCTCTGTGACAGCAGTTTATGATTAACTTTTATGGCCTGACCTCAAGACAATGCTGGGCACGTAGGGAGTTTTTGAACATTTAAAAACATCACCATTGCCCGTCTCCCCTGCTCGGGAGACGACACCACCTACCGTCAGTGGAGTAGGATCTGCTGTCTGTCTTAATAAACCTCTCCTGGCTTGTTCTTGAATTCTTTTTATGAAGCCAAGAACCCACTCATCAGGTTCAGGGGGCTTTCCTCCCTTCACTGGGACACCCCCTACGTCACTTACTTCTCTCCGAATGCAAGTTCCTGAACCCTCAGTCCCTAACCAGTTTTCTCTGTCATGGAACTTTCGTGAGTACACCTTGGTACGTGGGAGGGTCTTTCCTG
This sequence comes from Indri indri, assembly GCA_004363605.1. Taxonomy (NCBI): domain Eukaryota; kingdom Metazoa; phylum Chordata; class Mammalia; order Primates; family Indriidae; genus Indri; species Indri indri. The sequence goes on from RJWJ010026198.1 coordinate 20,208, forward strand.
GCAAGTTGTACGTGACACCACCCTATACTAGCCCCAAGACTTCTGCCGGTTTACCTATACCGAGTTTTCTTAGAGGACACACCTCAATGCTATTTTAAGAATGCACATTGAGACTGCTTGTACTAGTGGATCTCACCTGGGGGTAGCTGTGTCCCCCAGGGGCCACTTGGTAATGACTGGAGATACCTTTGGTTGTCACAGCTGGGGAGGGGAGTACTGCTGGCGCCTAGCACGTAGAGGCCAGAGATGCTGCTAAGTCACCTCCGGTGCACAGGACAGCCCCGCAACGAGGAACTGCCCAGCCCCAGAAGTCAGTGGGGCTGAAGGGGAGAAACCCCGGCTTCCAAGGATGCAGGACAGAAGGCAGAACAGGATGGTCCACCCGAAGTGCTCTGACATCCACAACGCTGGCCCCTCAGCACAGGGGCCCCAGGCTCTGTAGTTACGACCTAAGCAAAACATGGGCAGATCTAAGTTCCTACTGGCATCCTAGGATGGCTGGGTCAACTCCCTCTCACAGCTTCTCTGGCTGGCTCCTGTCACGGTGGGTTCTTTCCACCCCGGCCTGCCAACGTCCAACCCTCTACCTCGGAGGGACCATCATCCTTAGAGCCCTGAAGGAGACCCTCAGTTTCCCCTTCTCAGGAGACTCCTCATCTGGACAGACAGGCTTCCAGCCCTGTTTATGTCCCAAAGCCCAGTGGCCCTTCTGCAAAGGGGCAGCTTGAGCCTGGGCAAGGAGTTCCTCGGGCAGAAGGTGACCTGTCCTGCTCAGCCGCAGGCTGGCTTGGCCCCTGGCTAATCTGCAGGGGTGCTGGCGTGGGAACTGGACTCAGCTCGGCTGTCCTGGAACAAGCCCAGTTGTGGTCCGAATACAGAAAGGAAGACACACAGCGTACACACGCTTCAGTGCATACCGACTGGCCTCCTCCGCAGAGGCAGCCCTTCCTCCCCGCGTCTACACAGCGCCCTCCCCGCGTCTACACAGCGCTCCCTTCGTGACAGCTGGCCTTGGCCCTGGGGAAGGCACCTCCCCACCCTCCTATACTCACCATGGGGACAGCGGGGACGCCGGGCGAGTCTGTGCCCCACTGACCGCACCGGGAGACCCTCCCCCGCTCCCGCCCGGGTGACCCCTCCCCACCCCCACCTCGCCCCACCCCGGGCCGAGAGGTGCGGGCAGCCAGGGAGGGCAGGGCCCGGGCCCACCCCGACACTGTCCGCTCCGAGCTCCGCCCAGCTGGGCCTGCCGCCCGGCTCGCGCCCCCGCTCGGCTCACCGCCGCCCTCGCCCCAGCGCCGACCCCAGACCCGCCTTCTGGTCCGGCGGCGTCCAGCAGCCCCAGGGTTTCCCTAAGGAGCTCCCTGCCCCGTCGCCAGGCAACACCGCTGACGGGCGGGTGTTTGCCCCAATCGCGGAAGCGGAAGCCAAGGGGCAGAGTCCAAGGCAAAGAATCAGCCAATGGTGATGCACCTCCCAGGGAGTGGGCGGGTCCAGACCCGGGCAGGGGGCGGGTCCGGGGCGGGGCAGGCGACAGTGGTCCTTCCGGACGGATTCCTGGGCAGGCAGCCAGGCGCCGGGGAGGGCGAGGCTGGTGATGCGGCAGAGGCCGGTCTGGGCCAGCGAGGGGGCTGGAGCTGGAGCAGGGGTGCGGGAGGAGCTCGGAGACGGGGAGCCCTGGGGTTGGGTCCGCCCGAGGGAAGGAGGGTGACCCCAGGGACCCCGCGGCGGAAGCTCCACGGCTGAGGCCCCACCCACGGGTCCCAGCCTAGCACTTAGGACGACCCCTGCCCACCCCTGCTCCTGCGCGCCCCCACCGCCAGCTCCTCCCCAGGGGCGTGGACATGTCCCAGCCTCTCCAGTCTCGGTAGATAGACTCGCCCTGACCCCCACGGGCCCTTCTTCCGCTCGTGCCCACCCACCCCACCCCCACTCGAAACTGTCCCCTCCACCTCTTCATCTTTCAGCTCATTCCTCAAACCTGCCGAAACCTAGGCCCAGGGACCCTGTCCCTAAGTCCAGCGGACACCTCCTGTCCCCACACGCAGCGTTTGACACTTGGCATTCCTGCCCCATGGGAGCTCTTTCCCGGGCTCCTAGGGCCCTGATTCCTGGTTCTGACTCTCCCCTAGGCAGCTTTCACTCTGTTGACCTCCGCCCTCCTGCTTCTTCCTGTTCCCTTCTCTACCCCTACACCCTCCCTGAAATGACATCCCTGGCGTGACATCCTTCTTGTGACTTCAGTTCCCACCGGTCCACTGTGCTAATCCCCAAACCTGCACATCCGGCTGGTTTCCTAGCCTGGACTCCGATGCCACGTGTCTGCTTGTTTATCCGGCATCTCCACGAGGCTGTTTCACCAGCACCTCAAGCTCAGTTTCTTCCCCCAAAACTGCTTCTCCTATTTACTTCCTACCTCCGTGCACATCACCACCTCCCATGGCCTGAGTCAGAGACCCGGAGTCATTCCGGACAGCGCCACCTCCCTCTCTCGTGTCTGCTTCCTGGCCAAATCTGTCTTACCTCCAGTTCATGGCTGCATCTGACCACTTCCCTCCATGTTCTCAGGATCCGTAGTCCAGGCCAGACTGCAGTAACAGCCTCCTTCCCTGGCTCTTGCAGTCCATCCCCCACACTGGCCCAGTGAATCGCAAAAACCTATCTTGCCCCTTGGACTGAGGAATAGTATCAGCCTGAACAGTAAAAGTTCATCTGGCCATTCACCAATCTGGAAGGACAGACTCAGATAAAACCAGCCACACATTAATAAGGAACAGTATTCCTGAAGCACACACCGCAGCAGCTGTCAGGTATCTTAACCAGCCCCTTCTTTTAGCAGCAACTATTTCCCTACTCACTGAGAACTTTGCTCGCTAAGATCATCGATTAGCACAAACTTCGCTGTTTGAAATTCTATTCGTAAGAATGAAACAGCCCCCTCCTCCGTGCAGTGTTTGACACCCTTTGACACAGAAGCTGCCTGGGTTTCCAAGCCAGGTGAAGA